>JANHZU010005680.1:63142-73819 GCA_032468055.1 Acrochordus granulatus | reverse complement strand
AGGTTTGGCACGAAGTTTCCTCGTCTTGTGAGTCGCGGCTCATCTAGCGGAATATTTTTTGATTAAATTTTTTGCTCATCCTGCGAGTTTCTTGTCTTGCTTAGATCACTTCTTTAGATTTCCTGGCAATTATGAAAAGCACAATTTCACAGAGATCATTATTTGCATCTACAGTCTGTCTGATCACTTTACCTAATGTAATCTAACCTAATATAAACAAAACCACAAATCATACCAACAAAACCAACATTCAAAAGGGGCAGGAAATGCTGCTTATAGGAATAAAAGACAGGACAAAGAAATGCACATACAATAAATTATAATTTAGATTCATTGCATGATTGAAAATATTAACAGCCTCGAAGTAAGAAAGAAATGAACCATGGAAACAATAAATAAACAAGGAAGGAAAACTAAGGAAAAAATCTACTTCAATCAAAAAATCATTATACCTAAATCTAGATGACTGCATACTTGGATGCCTACATGGTGACAAAGAAATGCCATAATTCTTACTCTAATGTTCTAAGTTTACATCATATGAATTTTGTAGCCTTGTTCTAAATAAAACAACAAATATATAAATATGTTTTGAAAGGAAGGAAAGAAGGGATGGGAAAGAAGGGGAAATTGGATAAACAAAGTAACTGAAGACGGATCAAGTGAAAATAGGAATAAAGATGATGGAAAAATAAATCAGCTATTTGATCACAGAAGAGAGTATTTAAAAAAAAATCACACAAAAAAGGTTCTATCAAAAAAGAACTATCAAAAGACAGTTGGATAAGATTACACCTGTGCAGCTTCTCTGTACCCATAGCACTCAACACCCCTAGTGGTTCACAGAAGAGTTGTGGGTGCTGAAGAGGGTAACGAGACGATTTGAGTGCTGCTGGTAGAAGATGAGGGATAGAATCTGACCAAACACAAGTCAGAGCCATTATGATTGTGGTGATAAGGGTGGCGAAATGTAATTATCTCTCCACCCTTATTGTGTATGCAGAGTGTCATCCTTCAGTCCTGTTCAGAGTTTAAATTAATCATTGGTAAATGTGTCATGGTACAAAGCTGTACTATATCTCCTTAAATCTATAAAAACTCTCTGAATCTGTTGCCAGTTTTTTTTTGTCTGGATAATCAGCATATTTGTATGGCTTATTTTAACACAGAATTTGTGTGGTCACTTCTGATGAAAGTGCTACTTTTTGTCCATTGTAGTTCTTAACTTACTTAATTGCTTATTGATTTATTTATGGCACTTACATGCCATATTTGCACTAATAATGTCCTGCACACACATTTAAATAAGACTTAAATACGGCTTTAAAAATACAATGAAGGCATTTTAAAATCCACAATTAAAACAAGAAAAATATCTCAGCCATCTTCAAATTTACCAGCTACTACCATGTTAACAGACTGATTACAAAGGACTTATATTAGAGATAATTGAAGTCTATTATTTCCAGCCAGTATGCTGATGAGAATTTTGGGAATTGAAGTCCAACACATTTGGCTGTATTTTAATCTTTGTTCAACATCAAATCTTATTCTCCTCAAAGCAAAGTATTTTTTTAGAAGAAATATATATAATGTTTCATGTTATTTAAACATATTGTTTTGAACTCTCAGACTATACATGTAATCTCAAAGATGGTCTTCTGCACTGACATGATTATTTTTATTACTCCCATTAAATGTCATTTGCCTGAAGCATTTCTTGTAAAGTGCTCATCATTTTCTGGTGATGGGAGTGTAATAATGAGGAATGAAAAATTAGAGACCTGAAGTCAAATTAGATGATAAATCCCATCCATGCAGTTAAGAACGAAATCAACAGTCTGAATCTCTCCTCCGACCTGTTTCCATGTGAGGCAGTTATATATCTCTTTCCTAAACAAGTTTCCAGTGCCAGTTTTCCTTCCTTTGAGGGAAGGGATGGGTTGTACAGTTCAGGGTAGCACGTGCTTTGCATAGAGGACTGAAGCTCCCAGGCATTCCAGGAAGACTTGATAAACCTTTGTCCAAAGCTGCAATTCTGGGGTAGAATTGGTCTGATTCAGTAGAAGGCAATTTCCTGAGTCCTTCTAGCACATGCCTCGTTACTCCAAGGACCAGATCCTAAACTTTACATTGACCACTTTACCCCTTTTTTCTAACCATGGTTTCTCAATCTCTCATTAATTTACTATTTCCTTCATGTTCCCTAATGCATGTTATTCTCCACATAGTCTCACTTTTTGTGTCCCAGGATTCATGCACTGTTCTCCTTAAGGGTTTTGAAAAATGTCAAAAACCCCATTTGATAACTTCAGGGACATATTTGATACATTTGAGTAGTTTTCCTGCAACAACTTAAAAATGGTTGACCATTGCTTTCTTCCAAGATGTTATTTTTGCTTCCCATGTAGCCTTTCACTTGAGATTTTCTGGTAATCTCTCATCCAAATCAGTAAAACCCTTGAACAACTTCTAGTTGGTAGATTGAAAATGTAATGGATGAAAAACTGAGTACAGAATTCAACCTATTTATCAGGCAATCACTTCCATTTAATGGAAAAGTCCATTACATTGGAATTCAGCCTGAATAAGGATATTTATACATAATTATGCAAAATGATAGAAATTGAAGTGACTTCAGTTCAGATCTAACAGATACCACATCCTTCCAAATGGTCCATTAAATGTAAGTTTTATTGCACTAACCAGGTTAATCTGCTTAGTTTTTGAAGCAATACATATGAAACTATCCTGTAGGCTTAAGAACATTTAGGCAATAGGTAAGCAAAGTTTATGCTTCTTAAACAGCTAAGAAAAACTACACTATATCAATAAACAATGAGAAGGTACTTGACACATTTTTAGTTTTCTTTCCTCATCCAAATAAAAATTCTATTCTCATGGATTTTAGCTATGAAAAAGACTATAGTACACATTAGAATATGTTATCAACCTGTGTTTTTAAAAATATTTCCACTGATGCCCTTAAAGGCTACAAACCAAGTTACCAGAACTATGAGTCCTTGCATTTTCTTGCACCCTAAAAAATTATTGATTCCAACACAGCTGCTTCTCTTTTACCTCCGATATCTCTTTCCAAAAATAAATACAATAATGCTTCTAGTCTTATGAGTCCCAATAATTACAATAACTGTAATTATTGTAACTCTAATCTGCTGTAAAGTTGCCTCAGGTCTGACTTTATTTCTCAGATGGAGAGCTAAGCTACCTTTGTGAACCATCTCTGTAAAGTCCTGTTTGGTTCTGGAAAAGAGAAAAAAGGATGCTATCCTCAGCTCCCCCAGACCAATACACAGGATCCACGGTATAGCAGACATCTGAATAAAAGGAAGCACAGTATGGTAGATATTGTGCTTTCAATCAAGATCAAAAGTGAAGCTCAACTGATCATATCTCTGAATTGTAATTTACATATGTAATATCTACACTTACTTTTTAGAAGTAAAACATTTTTGGAAATTCAGTTATTCAACATAAGTCATAACCCTTTCTACTTTTGCATAGATTAAGAGATTAATGTGGTTGGTTTAGTTGTAAATACATCTCATGTTGATTGAATCTACTGTTGTGGTTAGGAGCTTAGTAATATATGAACCAGGACTCTGTGTCTTGCTTAATAAACTATGGTTAAAACAACATATGATTTAGGGTGGAATGAATCAAACAAACTAATAAAATAGGGCAGGTTGACATATATTTTATTTAACATATTTATATGCTGACAATCTCCTAATGGATTCTTGGTGGCTCACAATCAACATTTTTTAAACATTTTTTTCTTCCAAAGCATGAAATTTTTAACATTTCAACATTAAACATTTCAATATTAAACCCCGCCTCCCCAAGCTGACCGGCAGTGTTCACATCTGGGGGCTTCCTCCGCAGTTCCTGCTTCGCCCTCGAGGTCAGGCAGGGCCAGCACCAACTTCCTGCTCACTTTGCTGGGCAGCAATACCAGGTCTTGACCTCAGGCTACCAACCTTCCAGCTGGCAAGCTGAGCTCTTAACAGCTTGCGCCACCGTGCCCCTTATATATAATAAATTATATGCTAAGGCACTAAAGCATTTGGAAAAAAAATTCCAAAGTTACTTAATCAAATACAGTATAACATGTTGCATGACTGCATTTCTACAGAGTCTTTATGTGACTTGATTAGGCATGTTGTGTAAACACAGCTCCTGCCCGCTGCCATACCCTGGTTTTGACTTAGCATTTATCCCTTCAATTCATTGAAATAAAGTTTGTAAAAAAAAGAGTAAAGAGATGGAGTGCCTCCAATGTTTATATCCAACAATTTAATTTGGTTGATTTAGCAAGATAATGAAATCTGTCTGAACAAAAATCTACTTGTTTCAACTGCTCATGGCATATGTTCATGCTGAGATTATTATTATTATTATTTATTTCAATCCATAGTTAATCAAGTTGAAAACTATTCTTTAGGCACTATCTATAAATTTTAACAGCAGATCAATAAATGTGAGAAATGTGTTTCATGTAGGACTATAGCATATGATTCATTTAAAAGTAGTTACAATAAGTTAAGAATGGTGAAAACAAAGTTTTGAATATGAACAAAGGAGACTTTTCTGCTGTGGCTCCTGTCTGTGAAACACTGTGCCCCCCAAGGAGAGATCAGCACTCACCTTTTCAACCTTCTGAAAAAACCTGAAGACCTGGCTGTGCCAGCAGGCTTGGAACCCCAATGGGGGTACGTCCTCATGGAAGTGGTTGGCAGATGAAGTCCCCATGTGCATCTTGCTCCCCCCTCCCCATCTTATTACATTAATTTTGATATTATTTATTGTTTTTAATTTTTACTGATTGTAAGTCGCCAAGAATCACTCGCAAGATTGGCAGCATATAAATGTGAGAAATAAATAAATAAAAATATTACCTGCGTCAGCTCTAGATATGTTGGATTACATCATCCCAAATCAGCTGATTCGCACTTTCCAAAGTTTAAGCCAAAGGCTTTTTCATTTCCACCTAGGAGAGTGGAAAGTGGATCTAAACTTGGGTCTTGTTGCAGCACCACCGTTTACAGCTGCCTTGTAATTCCTTGGTGCCCAAAGGTGCAGATGTCAAGATGATAGAATTCTTTCTGAGTTTTGCAGGCAAATCACACAATTCAGTGTGGTGATTCACTCTTTGATTTGTTCAGTCTCGATTCTGATAAAAGAAGAAATCTGCCAGGTGAAGAAAGTACTCAGCATACAAGCAGCGTGATGGCAGTTCAGTGTTTTAAAGGAAACATGTGGCTTTGAAATCATGCTAGTTTAAACAGAAATGCCAAACAGGAGAGAATAATCCCGGAAGCTGTGGTGAGGAGCAGAAAAAGGCCACAGAAACATAGATGCTATTTACATCTTTAGCTCTGATAACTATCTCTGCCACCACCCACCCTGCATGCCAGCTTGATCTAATAATGTCAGGTTCTTACTGTTTTGGAAGCTGCCCTATTTGCTCTGCAGTTTAAGACTGAAACATTCAAAATTTCATGACAACCACCTTGTTAGGGGAAAAAACCCATATCTAATATTTTCTCCACCTTTCTCCATATGAATGTAGCCATAAATAGCAAGTTATTGAATTCCATGTTTGGGGCACCATCTTCCAGGATATAACTGGGAGACAGATAGACTTGTTAAAATCCCATTCCTATTTACAGTATTCCCACAGTTACAGTACAGTGAATGAGAACAGAAAAGTTGGCAATGCACCGCAATAAGCCAGAAGAAAAAAGTCCTTTGGATAGCTTACACAGACTTAGCTTTAATAAGATGGTGAGATAGATTGCTAGGTATTTTATTTAAATATGGAATTGCATTGAAATCATTCTAACCAGAAATACATGTAGTGGTTTTCAAGCTATCCATGGTAATTCTTGATGGGTAACCCTTATTTCTGAACTGCTTTCCTCTTCTAAGCTAGTAGTACTACAATACCTTTAAATATTTACATATCTTTGTAATATTATTTGCTGATTATGCATTATTGAATAAACCACATTACTGGATTCACACAGCTTGCTAAGCACTAAAACATGTCTTACAAACAGCCACAGCTGGATTCATACTAACAGCCAAAGAACATTAAAATGTTTTAGCATGCTATGAACTAAACCATTGAATGGATTTATAAAGTATGCTAAAACCACAATTTATTTTCATTATGGTTTCTTAAATAAGTCAAAATATGCCAGCTTTGACAAACATGTACACCATATTACTGTGGGGGAAACAAAGCGTGATCCATGTATAAAGAGGGGGAGCAGCGTAGAGTCATTATGCATGATCAAGTGCAGGAGGGCCAATCCCCATGAGGATTGTTAGTTTGTCTGCCAAGGTCAGAAGTTTAGGAGGGCAGAAGGAAAAATTCTTGTAATCCTGAAACACCTATTAAAGCTATAGACTAGATATCACTTTTGTCTGGTTCATTTCCTTTCAAATCCAACATTTACAGTCTCCAAAATAGAATAATTAGATTCATAAAACATGCTAAGTTAAAATCAACAAATCATAATTTATTTATTTGATTTATATGCTGCCGAAATCCGGAGACTCTCGGCAGCTCACAAAAAACAAATATAAGTTAATGTGATGTGCAACTTTATTACCCAATTGTTTATAGCTTAGAGGTAACCTATATGGTCTACAAAGTGCTAGAGAAACATTAGGTGGCAGCAAAAAACCCCACATTTTCTGTTTCTCTTTGTTGCTATCCAGTGGCTATTCAAATTGTAACTGCCCAAATCTGATAGCCTACTAAAGTAAATCTCTCTCTCTGTATATATACTGTGTCTGTGCATACATACATACACATTCTGTATATATACTGTGTGTGGGGTGGTGGCAATAGGGAGGTGGTGTGGCAGTGATCATCTGAGAATCTCCTTTTGCCTTCAGGGGCCTTGTGAGACCTGTTCTTGAAGCTTGGCTCTTGGGATCAGTTGGGATTATTGCTACTGTACCAGTCTCCCTGCATAGCATCCTCTTCGGCCCTGTTAAGAGTCACTCAATCCCTTCTTGGAATGGGAGATTTGAGAGAAAACCTACAGGGCCATGCAGAGGAATTTGCTGAACACCTGGCAGATAATGTCACTCAAATTCAGTCCTAGTTGAAAGCCATGTGTGATGCAGGTTCACTTGAGATTGCCTAGTTATCTGAGAATAATTTGATCCTGTTGCCCTTGATGAAGTGGACAGGGTCCTCAATGCTGTCAGTTTCACCACTTGTCACTTAGATCCTTGTCCCTCCTGGTTGATGAAAGCTGCCAGGACGGTGACTAACAGGTGGGTCCATGCAGTGATAAATTCTTCACTGATATTTCCAGGACCTTTTAAGGAGGCCTTGGTTCATTTCCTGTTAAAAAAAACCATCACAGGACTCCATCTATCTGGAGAATTATCATTAAGTTTCCCATCTACCCTTTGTAGGGAAGGTGGTTGAAAAGGTGTTGACATAGCAACTACAGAGGATCCTGGAGGAAACAAATTATCTGGATTCTTTTCAATCTGGGGTCAAACCTGGTTATGGGATGGAGACAGCATTGTTCACTCTTGTTGATGATCTCTGGTGAGAACCGGATGGGAGTAATGCATCCATCCTGGCTCTCTTTAACCTCTCGGCAGCTTTCAATACCATCAACCATGGAATCCTTTTGGGTCATCATCCCATCAGAGTATCTGCATCCAGCCTTGCAGCTTTCTGGAAGAGCCTTAAGACTTGGCTCTGCCAGCTGACATGGGGCCTGTATGGGTATACATCATCTTGGAGGTGGTTTCGTACTGACCTCCTTCATTCCATATATATTTTCTTGCTCCTCCCCTCTCTGTCCAGCTGATTGCTTCCTTAATTTTTTAATGGTTTTAATCTGTTTTTATATTGTTTGTATTGTAAGCCACTGAGAGTCATTTTTGAGTTCAACAGCATATAAATTTAATACATACATATATACATAGACACACAGTATAGACAAACACCTGGCACTACAATCTATATATTCTATAGTTTCCTAATTATATGCTTCTTTCTATCTTGAGTTTGGATTTAAGAAAAGCCACCTGTTTGTGTTTCACAAAACTCTTCTGTCATTTTCTTGACCCTTGTTCAACAAACCCAATTTATTTAATCTTTTTTAAAAAGTAAATGCATCATTTATTTGCTTTATCTGACATTTTCTTTAAAACAAAGAATGATACCTGCTCCCCATTTTAAGTCTTAGGGAAAAGTACAGATGGATTTATTATTTAAAACTAACATTTGCCTCAAATCTTAAGCCCATCTTCCATTTAAAGGATTAAGGGGTCCCAAAAAGCTTCTGAAATGTTGTGCTAACCAATAAGCTTCTTTCAATATTGCTGGAATTCTTCCTGGAAAATATCTAACTTAATTGGTGGAAAGTATCTATATATTCTAGCACTAAGCTGACTTCTCAACAACTTTTAGTAAATTAGTTCATTTTTTTAGTGGAAAGACTGCTGTTGAATAGCCAGTGTGAAAATGTATAAAATACCAAAAGAAAAAAGAGAAGTTTAATCCATCACACCACTGAGTGGGGCTGTAGAAATCACAATATGAAAAACCATCATTTCCATACTTCAAATGTATGTGTTGTAAGGATTCTTCCAGATTTGTAAATTGAAGGGCAATATTTTACCACCTCAGTCTGTAAAACAAGTGTGTTACTTTATACTCTGAGCGGGCTTATGTGTTGCTTAAATAATTGTGTACAGTTAATTGAATAAACCACAATCAGCACAATGTCGACTTATGTTCTCATTAATCTAGACCATGTCTTGCAGCAAAATTGCAAAAAAAAAAACACCTTATGCAAACTATTTTAAAAAGGGAACAGGACTTTTTTTAAAAATAAAAGTCTCTGTTTCCCTGAAACATCTAAAATAAAAGTCCAATTGCCTTTTTAAAGTAATTTGCAATTTTTTTTTTAAAATTCTGCCACACATTTTTATGAACCATGCTACATAAATCACAGTGTTTCAATTCATATCAAATGGTAAGACAAAGCAATCCTACCTCACTATGGTTTGGTTCAAAACTCCCAAATTACTTTTTTGCAGCTTCTGGAATCTCTTCTGATTGCTATTGTTGATGGTCAGCTGCATGGCGTCCTGATTTTTGGAGGCATGTAATATTCAAAAGCATAGACCAAGTTCTAAGACAGAATTAACATAGTTGATCACTGATTATTTCCTAAAAGCCCAGAGAAACTAATAAAATTCTGTCCTACTCACCATATATGTAGGGGTACCAGAACTGGACTGCAGACACCTGGATGAAATGATATGGCAGCAAACAGATACAAAAAAAATCAAAATTTTTGATACCATATATTTGTCATCTGGGTTTTATTTCAGGCCAGGCATTCCTTTATTTATTTACATCATTTATTTTATGCATATAAATTCATACATTATAAACGACAACAATAGACTTATATCCCACAATTAGTTTAGGCTCCAAAGGACAGCTGAAGGGACTTCCTTAAATGCAAGGAATTGCTCTTCTGGGATAGCATGTTCCACAATATATGGGCTACCTCTAAGAAGACCTCCTCATTGTCTAATTCCCCTTTCCCCTAATGAGACAGGATCATTAGTAGCCCTTCTATCTTGATGTTTGGACCAGCCAGAATCATACCTGGCAAGGCAGTCCCTGAATATATCCTAATGCTACACCACAAAGGGTCTCATAAATAACAACCATTAATTCAAATTCATCCTGCAATCTGTTGGTAATCAAGGCAATAATCTCAAAATATGTGTAATTTTGTAAGGATAGTATTCCCTGATGAGCAGAGAATGTAGCCCCAGACACAAAATTATTGATATCATCAGCAGTGACTAAAAGATTGCTCACTCACATTGAATTGTGTGAATTTGGTCTCAAAATCTAGCAGTGGGAAATGGAGGGCTATCACAGCACCATTACAAATTCTGCTTCTCTGCTAATGACACAGCTGACTGATTCATTTCATGATCTGTTTCCTTGTGCTGTGCAAAGATGACCTAAGAAGTTCTGGACCTGGAAGATCTGCATTTTCTTATTCCCCTGAGCAGATACTGAAAAGTACAAGCCAGTCTGATAATGTCATTCCTCAATTTGCCTCAAACCTTGATAGATTTGACCCCACAAATGCTAATCCCTCTCTCTACATTTTAACATTCCTGCTCCTGTTCTTTAATATCTAGGCACATATCTTGGTTAAGATTTCCTGTTAAATGTGGTTAAAAGGGTACTTGAAGGATTTATTCTGTTATTGATAAGCACAGCATTAATATTCTGTAGAAATGCAGACTCAGAACAGGACAGATATTAGAAAAAAATAAGAATATTTCAGACAATTTCCAGAGATTTTAGAATGTAGCAAAATTGTGATAACTTTGTGACTTTGAGACAAAAAAATAGTGTAAGCCTTGTTTTAATTAGCGTTTTTCTTTATTTAAAAAAATATTTATTTTTTATTTTAGCATATACAGTGGTATCTCACAAGACAAGATTAATCCATTCCGGAAGATCGCTTTTAGTACAAAATTCTTGTATAGCGAAATGAGCTTTCCCATAGGAAACAATGGAAAGTCAGATAATCCGTTCCATGCCCCCAAAAATATTCACCAAAAAATCATTTTCAA
>JANHZU010005680.1:36373-52159 GCA_032468055.1 Acrochordus granulatus | reverse complement strand
ATTCTAGAAATGTTATTCAGTTGTGTTGATCCAAAAATTCCATCTGTTTGTTGGTCCTAGACAAAACCAAACCAGGCAAAGTATCTCTACCTCTATTATGAAGTGATAGGTGTTGCAAAAAAAGATAGCATTACATTACTGCAAGTCAACATTTTTTACAAAAAGATACCAGATGAAAAGTCTCCTAGCTTGCCTGTGGTAAACCTCATGCAGAACAAGATACTTGCAAAACAAGAAATACCAATGGCAAAAAAAAAATAGAGACAACAAATAATATATTTTCTGATTCACTGAAATGCCTGGCAGGAACACTGTTGAACATATCACACTATAGATTCAGTTCTTCTCTTGTCAAACTTGATTCTCTCAATCACTCCTAGGCTTGCCCAAATGGCAAACTAGTTTATCTTAGCAGTATGCTTTTTCTTTGAAATAGCTGGTTGTCTTGGCATCAACAGAAGGAGCAAGGGAAAGGAGCACCTCAGTTACTTAAAGGTTGATCTAGTCAGGACCCAGATGCAAAAAGTTGTACTGTCAATGGAGATACAGAGATATGCATCTTGGCATCTGGTTGTTTCAGTTCTGATCTGTTGTATAAAATTGGCCATGAAAATGCAGTGTTTTCCTTCATGATTCAGATAGCTCAATCTGCACGCTGCAGCCTGTCATCTGTGTGGGCTACACCCTTCATTTAAGACAGTGATGATGGTTGCAGAGTATCTTCCATTTCACATAAATTAGGCATACTAAGAACAGCACTGGCAAGCTTCCCATTGCACAATTGTAGCAGGGTTAAATCTAACTGATCTTGCATTATTGATATGCCTGATATCAGTATTATTTTTTTTCATCTCTTAGATCGTGGAATCATGAGAACTGAAGTCTATTGCATCTGGAGAGCATCTAATTCCAGAAAGCTGCTTTATTTCAAGAATAATTTCTGTCAATAATCTTCAAACCGTATATGAGTGTACTATAAAAGTATCATTATTCTCTTTTTTAAATGTTTTCAAGTAAATCCTCAAATGATTTGTTGTGATAATGGATGGTACTAAAGTCACCATCATAAGCTCTAATTCTGGCATATATGTCAGAACAACTTGGTATACGAGGACCCTAACTCTCAGAAACATTTTTTCAAGTTACATTACATTCAGTCTAAATATGTTAGAGACAAGGGCACATCAGAGACAAAAGCAGCTGAAGATCAACTTCTGGGAAAAAAAATAACTGAAATTTTTGTATCCTACCTCTTGGTTCCATGTGGTCAGCCTGAAGCCATTCACAGTTGCGTTATTTGATAAAAGGAAGTTCAGGGTTGAGAATATTGCAGGACCTACTGCACTTGTGACAATGGAACATTTTTAAGCATTATGTCAAACCACTATCAGCTGCTCAAATAAGAACACTAAATTCTTACAGTCTTATTAGCCAGATTTATTGAAAGAGGATTAGGTTACAGTAATTTTAGTTACTAAATAGGGTTACTTGATTATCTAGATCCTTTTCAGTGGTGGTTCAAATCTGGTTCCAGAACTGAGATGACATTGATTATGCTTTTTGATATCTGACACTGATATTTTGACCAGACTGAGATAATTTAACACTCTCAGTCCTTGATCTCATAGTGACTTTCAATATTTTCAGTCATGGTATTCTGCTGGACTGGCTGCAAGGACTGGGAGGTGTGATTTTGTGAGATTTTCTTATTTTCTCTAAGGCTGGTTCTCAGTGGTATTGATAATGGGGAGAAGTCATACCCAAGCACATAGATAAATTTATATATATATTAATAAATATATATATATTTAACTGGTTTGTAATGTAAGGCTCTGTACTTAGGCAGCAAAAATCAGATGCCCAGATAGAAGATAGGTAGCCCTTGGCTTAGCAGTAGTACTTGCACTAAGGATCTGGGATCTAGACCACAGACTGAGCATAAGCCAGTAATGTGCAGCTGCCAAAAGAGTCAATGCAGTTTAGGCTGTATCCACATAGGTATAGTATCAAGATCACAAGAAGTGATAGTACAAACCGCACCTATAGTACTATTGCCATAGTTTTGCTTGCCAGAATACAAAAAGGAAGCTGAAGAACTGGAACAAGTAAAGAGAAGAACAACAAAGATGATAAGGGACCTGGAGGTTAAATCCTACACATAGTGAATAAAATGTTTAGCCTAAAAAAGAAAAGTCTAAGGGGAGACATGATTGGATTTTTCCAGTACATGAGGGGATGGCTAAGGAAAAAGGAATTTATTTATTTCCTGTTGTGTCTGAGGGTAAGACAAAAACCAATGGATGGAAGCTCTAGAGTGAGTGAACCAAAATTGAAATAAAGATGAATTTCCTACTTGTGAGAGCTATTAAATAACAGAACAGCATGCTTCCTTGGATTTTATCACTTGAATATATTACAAAGTGATTAAACTTTACTCAGTGAAACCAAGTTCATACTTGTGATTTTTTTTCTCTTTTGCAAAATATATTCAATAGTCATAGGATTGTCATATATAAAGCTTCAGCTGGGGCAGAATGTGGCCACACAAGCAGTGTTGGCGCCCAAAGAAGGCTGAGGAGAATAACGCTTCTGCTCCACAAACTGTACAGATGCCAGCCTGCTTCTGGATCCAATTCAAGGTGCTGGTTGTGACCTATAAAGCCCTATATGGTTTGGAGCCAGGCTACCTACGGAACCATCTTCATCGAAATACATCTGCTCAGCCCCCCCACGCATGCAGGGAAATCATGATGCAAACCCTGTCAATTAAAGACTGGTGGGGTCCAGGAGGAGAGCCTTCTCTGCCATTGCCCCTGTCCTATGGAATATTTTTCTCTTGGAGGTTCTTCTGGCCTTCCGAAAAGGAGTTAAAATTGGCTCTGCAGCCTCGTGAGGGAGCCCAGAACAGCACACAGCTATGCCTTGAAGCCTCCCAGTCCACCTTTTTAATCAATTTTAATAGTCTTCAATTACTCTTTACTTCTTTAAAATTTATATATTTTTTAAAAAAACTATTATAATGTTCTTATATTTTAACATTTTACTATATACCTCCCAGAGTCCCTTTCTGAGAGATATGGGTAGTTTAAAAATAAATCGATATTATAAATAAATAGATATTATTAAATCTCTAATTAGGCCTAATGCTCTAATTTCCATTCTTTGAATTGTAACAAAGGTATCATACAACAGTTTAAAAAGTTACTAGAGCTATCGGTCTGAATCAAAGGCTTTGATCATTTCATTCTACGAAAGATTTCTTATAGTTTTAAAAATGGCATGCCAACTTGTAAAAAAAGAAATAGATCTTCTTTCTGAAAAATTCTGCTTAGAAATGGATAAAACTTGCACAAGTTGTATGAAACTTTTGTACTGATGATATTATGTTGTTAGTCAGAATTCTCCAAACAGTTACAGTAATTAGATAGTAGGAGTGTGCACACTTTGTAAATGAAGTGCTTCAGCACTTGTGGGGTTGTGACTTCACTCCCTCTCTGCTACTTATTAAATGAGTTATATCTGTTTTCAGATGTCCATACAAGCTTGGAGAAAGATATGGCAGCTTTAAGAAGTTTCATCAGATGATTCCTTACAGAGGTAATATTTTGTCAGGTTTATGTGGAACTCTAAAAAAACCCAGCTGCTTTAATAAGTAGCAAAGAAGTGCTAAATTCATAGTGCTAAAAATTCTGAAGCAGTCCTTGAATAATTTTTAAAAGATATCCACATATTTTTCAAAGGTATTTCAAGAAATACAGGTATGCCAATGAATTTACAAATGATTGATTTTGCTTTGATAAGATTCACATCCAGTTTTTGCACAGTATCATCACACAGAATGGGAATGCTAATTTCAAGACATTATAAGGCCAATATATGTAAGCCAATAAGTCCAGTCACGGCACTTATAGATATAGGTATCTGGGAGAAACCAGAGTGATGGCACATAAATAATGACATCATCATGCAAAGGATGCAAATTTCAGCCATGGGTGATGGTCACATCATGTGATCTTGATGTAAATCACATACAGTACCTCATTTTAATCTTTTAAATTAAGACTGGAAAAAGAATCATGTACTTCCTGATGACAGGAAGTACATGATTCTTTTTCCAGTCTTAATTCACTAAAATCAAGCAATGTTGTGATTCTTCCAAGCAGATTTCTTTATTGTTCCTCACCTATAGAATCTAAAGACAGAATCTTGCCAAACTTAAGCATGATACTACCCCCATAAAGCATATACCCTAGAACTATTAGGGAGGAGTTGTCCTATCCTCTTTCTCTAACACAAACTATCTGAACTGATTTATCTCTTGCTCCTCCAGAATGCATCCCCTTCTTTCTGGGAATACATTCCGTCACAGGTTCCTGGACTACATTCTTCTTCCTGGACTACATTCCGTCACAGGTTTTGGAATGAACACAAGTTCTAATGTATGCTAAGAATTTTTAAGCAGATATGCAGAACCAGATACTCCAAGACAGCCAACGGTAACCTTATATCTTTAAATATAAACCTTTAAATATTGAAAAAGAATAATATATATAAAATATTTCTTCTGGAAACCTTTAAATATAAACCTTTAAATATTGAAAAAGAAAAAAATATATAAAATAAATATAAAGGGTAAATAAAGTAGTTTTTGTGTATCCGTAAGTTTGGGGTACATGCCTCTATCATGCCACTCAAAAGCCGGTGTGATTCTCAGACCAGGAAAACTTGCAATCCATGGTTTATGGCAGTACTGGGTAAAAAACAGCTGTATAGCTTATTTCATAAATTTCTATCCCACAATAAGATATACAGCTGTTTTTTACACAATACTATCCATAGTACTTGTTGCTATCCATCAGACTTTGTGAAAGGAAGAGAAACCTGGGAAATTTGGACTTCCGGAAGGACATTCAACAACAAGGACACTCAAAAAACACCTTCCAGCTCCTTCATAACTAAAGTATGTGCTAGAACTCCTTTGTACGTCATTGAATGAGAATATCATTCGAGTCTGTTCTTTGAGAACAGAAATGGAATGTCCTTTTTTCCTCATATTGAAAAAAAAGAGAAACAGTGCAGAAGATTTTTTTTCAGCACAACAAGGAGTATAAGGGAATTTCTTTGCAATTTGTTCTTATTCTTTACATGCTGTTTCAAAGAGTCTGCTTGCATGCTGTTTCAAGCTAAATTACTGAAGCTTTGTAAAAACTTAGAGCTACACTGTAATTAGGCTATAGGTTGATTAAGAATGTTATTATTAGAACTACTTCCTTATTAATCTCTGCAATATGCAAATAGTACATAGTATTTGACATGGCAATTCTTGGCCAATTTATGTACAAATAAGTCCACGGACATACTTGTGCCTAAGTAAGCACTGGATTACTGAGCACTCAGAAGTGGGAGATTCTTGGCTCAATCTTGTCTCAGCCCTGGCTTTAGACCAGGTGCTATATTGTTGCCCCAGTCCCAAAAGCCAGTTACACTATTGAGATCATAATAGTAGCCTACCAGAAATGATTTCTGGAAAGATTATTGAGGTAATATATACAAAGAAAAATATTTCTTAAGACTGAAGAACTATGTTAATGCTACATTAACATGCAGTTAAATACACAGATTAATGCTATAATTCCATGCATGTTTACCTCAGAGCAAGAAAAGTCTAAACAGCTGGTTGATTGTGCAATCAACCATAATAATATAAATGTATATGCTGCCTAATTCTCAGTGACTCTGTTCACAAATTAATACATACAAATATTTAAAACAAGGAAACAACAAAGAACAAAAAAGAGGGTAGAGAAAACATACCAGCATGGGAACAAGAAGAAGGGGAAAAAAGGAGCATTAATTATCCTCACCAAGGCCTGGTTGAAGAGCCAGGTTTCCAGGACCCTTCAAAATACCAGTAAGCTGGGGCAACTGGAATCTTAGGACAAACCTTGTTCCGGAATACAGGCACTGCTATAGAGAAGACACACTTCTGAAGTCCCAATATTTATTATTATTTTTTTATTTGATTTGTATGCCGTCAAAATCCAAGGACTCTCGGTGGCAAACAATATTAAAACAATACATTAAAAACATTTAAAAAATAAAATAGAAGGCACTGTTTAATTGAAGGAATCTGGAGTTTGCCAACCTGGTTGGGATTCATAAGGTGGAGCTGAGGAACATACAAGAAAAAGGAAGAAAAGACTTTCTTCACGTTTCTGACTAAATGCACATTGTCGAAGGAGTGACAGACTAGATATCTTGCATGATGTCTCCTTTCATTACAGGACTTAGAGTGTTATACTTGGTGTGAAGCTGTACTATTTGAACACAAGAAGTAGAATTCTTTTGCATGATTGCATACCCAACATTGCTTGAGTTCACAAATGTGAGGGGAATGTTATTCTTCACATACAGATGAATAAAAGCAGAGATCCATTCAGACCTTGTCATTTAATACCAGTAGGATCAGAAACTGAGTAGAAAAGAAGCACGCACAAGATAGATATCAGGAGTGGGTCAGTAACAGGATTATACGCATTCATGCCTTCATGCATCCAGCGGACTACTTAATTCCTTAATTGACTTAAGGAAGTTCTTTGTGCCTGTTTGGCTTGGAATTATGAACATGATCAGGTAGTCCGTTGGATGCATGAAGCCATTAAGATCTTTATGCCTAAAGCCTGGATTGATAAGCTTCAGAGATGAATTTTTGATAGCTCCCCACATGAGTTGGTTATCAGCAAGGTAACTTGTTGGAATCCTGGTAGGTCTTGACAAGATTAAACTGTACTGTAATGCTTTATATTCTCTGTGAAATACCATGATGGAGGTAATTATCTGGAGACTGTACTGCTGATTTCACCATTAGGTGTTCTTAGATTCCAGTCCAGTGTATATCCTATTGAAGACTTTCTTGGTCTTATTTGACATTTCCTTCTTTTTAAGTAACATACTGCTTAAAAATCCTCCTGGCTATTGGAAAGATGGAGAGGAAAAAGAGAGAAGAAGTATCAGTATTTGAGGCAAAACTTTGGCTAGCTCCCAGTCCAAGACGGATTTTCATTCTGTAGCAGATTGGAAAAAGAAGATAATTCTGACTGGAATTGCTCAGGAACTGAATTTTCCAGCATTATGCAAATAGCCTGTATTCCTGTAGTTATATTTGGCTTCAGTGAAATTGCAAGTGGTATTGGAAGCCAGTGGCCAACAAAATTCAAGACAAACCATCTGCGGTTTATTCAGGGCTACATATTTCAAAACCTGAGAATAAAGATTTCCATTTTGGAAAATTGTTCTCATATTTATAAGCGAATAAACAAATATTTTCATCATTTTAAATGGAGCTAATGTTCTTCCTCTGTTCAGTATACCTAGATTGCTGTTTCTCTCTCTTAGTTTTTCTCTTCATACCAGGATATTTCTAAATTTACTTTATTAGGCTGAAAATACAAGAGCTGAATTCAGATGGAGTCATCAGCTGAATCATCCACATACACCTGTCTCTCTTGCTAAAATGTTCTTTCCTTATCTGAGAAGGGGCTGAAAAGTACCAGTTTCTTAAAGATTTCATTAGTTTGAAGTCCTAGAATGTAATAAAAAAAGCTTGCTATGCAAATATCATGTGTTCCTTAAGATCTGTTTGGTTTTATTTCCAGGAAATTTTGTATGGTGAGTCAAATTACAACATATGAAAGTATCTGTGTGTAAAATCTGGAGTGGAAAAGTAAACTAGGCAAAAGTAAAGAAATTGCAGATGGGAAATTCAGTTCCCTCTGCCAGCTTAAGTTGCCCTTCTGAAAAATATTCTCCTTTAAATATGTAGAGTTTTATTTGCTTACATGAATTTATGACTAGAATCAAACATGAGATTAATAATGTTGTTTGAAACCCACAACATGCAATTTCACAAGCCTTGTGTGCAATCTTCAACTATTCACAAAATTATATTTTAATTAATTCTCCTGAACAGTGAATAATGATGGAAACTACATTTTATTAATTTACAGAAAAGCTATATGTAAATGAAATAAAATGTGCTATTTGTCTTATCTCTGCGCACATACCATTCATAGACTGATACCATTTTTAACTTATAAACAGACAAAATTTTGCAAAACACTTATATACTCAGTTTCATATCTGAACTTTCTGGTGGATTGAATAATCAGAATTTCCTATCTTATACAAATTTTCTAGTATGGAGCTTCACCTTGGTATAATTCTTACTGAACTTGCCAAACATAAGTCCATTTCATACGGATCTATAGATCACTGAAAGGGTTGAATTCCCAGTGGTCCATGGAATTGCCTTTGAATAATTTACTGGAAACAAGCAGGAACCTGCAAGGGAGTTGGGAACTTGCAGAGCTACTGGCAGGTTAATTGTGGCATGCAAAGAGGGTTTCTGCAGTACAGTCCTGATACTGTGCCTTTTATCTATTAAATGCCATGTCTATGCCAGCCAAAAAGAAAAAAAAAATAGGGAAGAGGAACCAAAATCTGCCTGTGGATGGTGAAGACCTTAATGGAAACCAATTCCACTGGAATATAAGAGAATTATATTCTAAGTGTTGTGCTGAAATGCCTCTATAACCTTGCTTACACAGAAAACAAATCAGTTACTTCTCAGGGCAGGCTTCAAGGCATAACTGCATATTGCTTACAGTGCAAAACAAGGTCCTGCAGCAGCTGAGTTAGCAGCAGGAATTATTTTAGTGCCTCATTCAGTTTGGCTGTGTTCTATGGAACAAAAAGAGTGATAAAACCACAGCTAGGAGGAGCACATAGTGGCTGATCTTTGATCCTAAAAATTGCACGTGCCTCAAGTTATCTGAAAGTATATAGTTGCTGATTGGCAATCGGTGTCTCTCTCAAGATCTTGCTAAGGAAGAAAGAGTGCTAATTCTGAACGACTGCTGGAATAACAGAGACAGGACAAGGTGAGTAAGGAAGTGACTGTGTTTCTCTCCTGCCCATTACAATGGGAAAGAAGCAGCAGAAAGAATTATGAAAGTGAGGGAAAGACTAGACAACACAGATGTGTGTGAATGAATGGAGAGAGCTGAATGTAATCACTGTGTGAGAGAAACAGAAAAAGCATTCTTACTGTCTTTCCATTGTAAAGAATATTTGGCCCTTGCAAGCTCCTGTTTGCTTTCTTTTCCTAGGAGATGAGTGAATGACTAGAGATGGAGGATTGCACATGGATTTCTAAATTTTCTGTAGCAGTTTATTAAAATAAATGTTAGATGTTGTACCACTATCTCCACCAACTCCCAGGTTACTCAAAGTTCACTGAACTTTATTTACAGCCAAAAAAACAGAGATCCTTGGAAGGGCTAAACTGTTATAATATCATTTGATGAACTGAGTGGTAGCTCTTGGAGGCTTATGCATTTTTATAAAATACTATGTTAGTCTGAAAAGTTGCTTCCAAACTCTTTCTGATTTTTAGCTCCCACTAATTAACACAGCTGTCTTTCTACAATGCTTGATGGCCAGGAAAAAAGACAACTTAATGAGATTGTCTTGAGAAACAACACTTTGGATTGTCTTTTGCTAAGGAACACTTAGTGTTTATTGGGTTGAAACAGAGCCTTCTGGATGAAGAAGAAAAATACCATAGGAGAGTTTTTGAATGCTGACATTCAATATGTGGACTGTATTATGTGTGTAATTACTGCCAGTATTTCATGTGGGTAAATAAAACATTATATAGATGCATTGCAGAATTTTTAAAGATCTGCTATGCTGGAGGCATACCTGGAAGTGAAAAATAACTCCATAAACTAATTCTCTAATATACAATATATACATAATTTATTCAGGAAGTTGATAAAGGCAGCTGCCCCATGATCCCACTGTTTTCCTGGCAGATTCTTTCATATTTGCATGTTCAGATGTTGACATTTCGAAGCAAGAGCCAAGCTCCAGCAAACTATTGTTTACCATCTTAAAGTGCAAAGCCCAAGCTGTGCCCCATTCTCTCAGCAGCCCATGACTACAATTTGCATTTTTCAAATAAATTTACTGCTCATATTACTTTAGTTAGCAGTAACAGCAATAATGAAAATATGTCTAATTCATTTTCCTATAGAAAAAGTCAATCTGAAGGTATTCTTGCACTGGGATTCTACTCTGACTTTGTTTGCCTTTGAGTGATGCAAACTAGAAAAGAATCTACTGGTGACAGGAAAATGAACCTTCATCCTAAGAATTATATTTACCTGTGTTTTTAATTCATTTGTTGCATGCTTTTAACTGCAGCAAATGACTCCTGGCAGTTCACATCATAAAATCAGACATTCAAAACAGGTAAAACACAACAATTTAAACTGGTTATTAAAAAAATACAGTTAGTATAAGAGTAACCAAGTCACTGTTATGAATAAGGGTTACACTGTTACACATTACACTGACAGTGTAATGGCTAAACAGGTATATAAGTCTGTTAATAATATACAGTCTAGGTTTCAAGCAATCAAGAAAGCAAGGAAGGGCAAAAATGAAACAATGCATTTATTTCAGTCTTATTTATGAACAGTTTTAGTTATTCCCTGACAGAAAGAACTAGAACTGAAAAAGATGCATAAAGCAATCATTAAAATTATCAAGGGATTGCTGCATTTTTTCTATGATAGCTGGTTAGAATATGACTAGCTATATAAATGTTTTAAATAAATATAATAAAGATTAAAAGCTTTTAAAATACAGAATAAGAAATAATTCAGGTACAGGAAGGTGGGGAAGGAAATTTTATGTAATCATGGATGATGAGACAGGAGCTAATGTATATCTTCTTCATAAATATTTTCATAATATTTCTTCTTCATAAATTTGAAATTGAGATTTTGGGTGATACTCCCCCCTGACTAATTTCTTATAAAGACAATATTTTATGTGCTATCCCTCTGCAGGATGAACTCATACAAAGACAAAATGGAAAAGTAGATATCTCTTGGATCTATATATGTTCATTGGAATACTAGGCAAGAGGTGGCTGGGAATTTAGAATCCAAGAACATTGATATTCCATTTTTATGGATGGGGTTACATGATTCCAGGTTGTGCACTAGTCATGACTACCGCTAAATCAGGCATTACTGTTTACAATATCCCATGCATTGATCACCTTTCCGTTGGATGATTGTAACTTGGTCTGCATAGGACTGCCTTAGAAGACCATCCCAAAACTACACCTCATCCAGAATTCTGTGGCTGAAGTAATTAAGGGTGTCTGCTGGTATGTAGCACCACTATTACAAGAGCTGCAGTGATTCCCAATAGGCTTCCAACTGTTTGGAATCTGAATCATGGATACTTGTGGGATTTTCTCCCAG
Organism: Acrochordus granulatus; assembly: GCA_032468055.1. Taxonomy (NCBI): domain Eukaryota; kingdom Metazoa; phylum Chordata; class Lepidosauria; order Squamata; family Acrochordidae; genus Acrochordus; species Acrochordus granulatus. Next base: position 40,820 of record JANHZU010005680.1, on the reverse strand, counting down.
TGTTTTTTGTCCATCTAACAAGCTCTGATAGAGAGGATACCCTTCAAGTTCCATCCTTGATGGTTTATTGTCAATGGGGACCTTGAGGTTGTGCCTTTTCTGTAACTGTCCCTCTACTTTGGAACAGTGTTCTATCTGAAGTCAGACTACACTAGCAGTGTAGAAAACATCCAGAATCTGACTGTTCAGGAAAGCTGTGAGCAATAATAGCCTATTGATACTATTCCTATTTCCTTGGGACTGTCATGGCTAAGAATATTGTTATGGGGCAATTTTCTCTTTTTCTTTTAATTATTTATTTTGCAGGATGGATATACTTGCAAGATTCTTTTGGGGACTGAGTGGTATAAAATCTTAACAGATATATTATCAGATAAAAATTTTAAAACTCCTAATCCCTATAACCTTCAAACCTGTATAAGTTATCTGTCCATAGATTTTGAATGTGTGAAAGAGGAGAAGCTACAGTAAGCACTTAATGTAAAGAGTTTAAAAAATGAAGATTGTTTAGTAAGGCACTTTTAGACACAATAGCTACAATAACTGGAGTTCTGAGCAGCTCTGAAAAGCTCTGAGTTCAAGGGATGTATATCTCTAAACACCACATGATAAAAGATAACAACAAGAAGGTTGTTACTGATATGCTTATTTATGAGCTTCCTGGAAAGCATCAACATGCCCAGCTATATTGATATTAAGCAGGTACTTCTGTTCTTCTGTATAAGCTGCATATCCAACACGGTTTCCTAGCAACCTAAAGCTTGGAAGTACTTGATACAGAAAATAAAATTGACTCAACTGTAGCTTCTCTTAAGCAATCCAAATTAGGTTTTGGAAGAGGAAAATTCTGTACAATAAGACCAGTGTTTTAATGTGTTAATGATTCAGTCAATATAAATTCACACATTGTGTTGGGTCATAATATAGTTCATTTACTTTTAGCTTCCCATAATATCTTAACTCATCCAGGATTTGCATGGATTTGTGTGAATGGACCCAGGATTTTCAAGCTTTACTGGGTTGGGAGCGATAATTTTGATGTTTGATTTTGACCTTATTAAACCTACTATAATATTTGCATTACAGTTTTGAGTATTTCCTGCTACATAATCAAGAAAATTACATAGCTGCTTTTCAGCCACTATGGTCAGAGAAGACTGTAACCACAACAAGGGATATCTGCAAGGGAGAGGGAGCAAGGGAGATCAGCCATACTTTTGTCTTTGTACAAATTATGCAGTTATTACCATTATTTGTGTGATGTTGTTGTGATGCACATGATATCATTGTGGATTCTAATGATCTCTTTAGACCTGTGGCCAATGTTGATCGCCCTTGACGTAGCATTATATGTGAAGTAGGTCATTATGATGTCCACAAACAACAAATAAATGAAACCATGGATTATTGTGATATGTGAACAAGCAGAGTTTATTTAGATGGGTCAACACTGGTTTAAAGAACAAGAAAATCTGAGTTGCAGATAACTAGAAAAACATCCCTCTCCACAAAAAGGCAGAAGAGTTTTGTTATCAGACAGAAGGTGATCTCAGTCCAGTTCAGTAGGAAAGAGAATTGCTCAAATTGTTCATATGCTAGATTTTAGTTTCATTTTCTGGGAAAGTTAAGAAAGAGATGTGTCTGAATAGGTCTGTCAGTCAATATAGAGTCAATGGAATAATGGCTGATTTGGGAAACTACATTTTCTTTTATTACTGGCAGTGCTGAATGCTGAATTTCAAGTTTGTTAAAACTCTTTTTCAAGATACATGTATTGGGGAGGAAAAATAAGCTCTGTGGCAAATTCTGTCTTTTTCTCCCCAATTTATTGCTTTTCTGTATCCTATATTGTGAAAGAATTCTGGAGAACTTGCTTCCTCTTATCAAATCTTGCACTACTGTAGTATTGGTTGGGAAGCGTTTTGGTAATTTTTTTTGTTAAGCATTAGGAAAGAAAAAAACTGCTTTTTGAACTTATCCTCTCTCTGGAAGAAGCTGCTTGCTTTCATTAATCTTTAACATTTCTTTCATATAATTATAAAGTTCCTTCCATCCCATGAAATATGCTGACTTTATGTTAAAAAAACTACAATATATTCAGTCATAAATTTCTGGTAAAACTAACGAAGTACCATGAAAGAACTGAAGCACCAACATTCATCATAAATAAGATTAGTGAGCTAGTCTGAAAATTTTTTATTACATTAATCATTTAATTGTCAGCTAATTAGTATAATAAATGGTGGTCTGCTGTAATAATTATACTGGGAGACTCTGAGTTCTAGCCCCACCTTAGGCATGAAACCGTACAGTGACTTTGGGCCAGTCACTCTCTCTCAGCCCTAGGTAGCAGGCAATGGCAAACCCTTTTGGAAACTTGACAAGAAAAGGACTAGTCGGGGTGGTCACCAGGAGTCAACACTGACCGGAAAGCCAAAAAAAAAAAAGAAGTTAGAACAATGCAGTCCTTCACAGCCTTCCGACGCTATTGCCTTCCTGGTTGGGCAAGCCATCTGGGGACGATGGCAGCTGTAGTCCAGGTGCCCCTTAAGGGCAGAAGATTGGGTGGCAAGGGCTTCTGACGCCTCCGCTTGGTCTTTCCCCCTCCTGCTGCAGGAAGAGCTACGGACGTCCGGCGTCCGAAGAGAAGGTCTTTCGGCCCGCCTGAAGCAGTCTCTCCCATCTACACCCTTCCGCGTCGGATTTGGGGAACGTCCCAGAGGGAGGGCAGAAGACGGCCTCCACTTGCAGCGGTGCCGACGCCTGAGCGCCCGAGGAGGCGCGCTCCGTCTTGCCGCGGCTCCCGAGGCCCGGCGCGTCTCCGGCTGGGTCGCGACCCTCGCTCGCCTCGGCGCTCGCCGGCGATGTCTCCGTCCGTGGCTCGGGCGCTCCTGGCCGCCGCCGCCGCCCTGGCCCTCGGCGCCTTCCTTCCCACCGGCGCCCAGGGAGGTCCGCCGACGGCGTCGGTCGGGGAGCGCTTCGCGGAGGACCTCTTCGCCATCTTCGGAGGCAACCGGAGCCTCTCGACCGGGCAGGTCGGCCGGATGCTGCAGACGCTGGGCGCCCGGCAGAAGCTGAGCGAGTCCGTCGCCGCCGAGGCGCTGGCGCACCTGCGCTACAACCAGGTAGGAGGCAGCCCGCCTTGCCCGCGTCTCCGCGCTGCAACTGCCCCGGCCGCCCGGCTCCCGATCCCAAGCTGACGGGAGAGGGAAGGTGGCCGAAGGGCTCGATTCGGTTCCTTACGAACGAACTTGCTGTGATTTTTTCTTTTTAAGAGTTTGAGGCGGTGCCGAAAGGGTCAACGGCTGCAGGTCTGGTGGAAGAAGACACTGCATGCTCACAGGGCAGCTCTTTCTATTAAGCGTAGCTCATTCTCTCTCCCTCCCCATCTCCCTCTCCCTCCTTCCGTCTATAGTTGGAAGAGTGAACTGGCAGCGTTTAAGGGCTGGGACCCACTGACAGCTCTAGCTTATTTTATATCGGCCCTATATTTAGTGGTCATGCCAGCAGCTTTTTCTACCATGGAACTAGGAGGACTTTTGATGATGGAAATCTTAATAGGAAGTGTAACAAGTGTGTGCCACTGGGGTCCGCAGGATTATAAGCAGTTAACAGCCCATATTAGAATCTTGATGGTAGAACAGCCAGTCTCGTTATGTACTCGGGGTTTTTTCACCCCAGGATGTCTGCCCCACAGGGCAAACATTCAAAGCTACTTTGAACCAAAAAAAGGCCAACTTCAGTACATGTGATGAGGGATGCCTCAGGCTCATGAGAAGGCTTAGATCATGCAATCTTTGGGATATTCAGTTCAAATAAATTGCATGGTCAGTTATGTGTAATAGGTTTACTTCAGCCTCAGTTCTGTTGTTTTTGGCCCAGCTTAGATTGGCTCATTAGTGATATTTTCTGTGTGAAAAAAAATAACTGAATTGGTTTTGGGTAGGAATTATCTTTGAATATCTTTGTGCTCCCTGTTGGACTGCAACTCCTAGAATTTTCAGCCATCATAGTCAGTGATGGCAATAATGGAAACTGAAGCCCAACATTTCTGGAAGGTACTGTATTAGGTTTAGGAAGACAAGTATATATCTTCAGTGCTAATTAGTGCATATAAAATAAGTGCACATGGTTCAAAACACGCAGTTTTTATCAACGTTACAACATATTGTACAGTTATCCTGTCCTTCTCTTCCTTGATTTTGTGAAAATATTGAATATGAGATAGGAGAAAAAAGTATATGTCTAGGTATTATCCTCTTGACTACCTATCTTCAGCTTTTTAAATGGAGCAAGTTATTTTCAAAATATAAACAAAGCATAGAGCTACATGTATCCTTAGAGAGACCATCCAATTATGGACATTGGTAACGTCCCTACATCTTCAATAACTAAGATGTGAAAACAATCACACACAATCATAGCTCATTATGGAGTGAGCATTATT
>JANHZU010005680.1:26003-36273 GCA_032468055.1 Acrochordus granulatus | reverse complement strand
TCAAACCAGTCAATCCTACAGCAAATCAACCCTGATTGCTCTTTGGAGGGACAGATATTGAAGCTGAAGCTCAAGTATTTTGGCCACATAATGCGTAGGGAGGACTCATTAGAAAAGACTGTGCTGCTGGGAAGGATAGAAGGGAAGAGGAGAAGGGGACGGCAGAGGATGAGATGGATGGATAGCATAGGCAGTGTGATGGGTGTGAGCTTGGGAAGACGCTTGGGAGGCAGTGCAAGACAGGGGCGCCTGGCATAATGTAGTCCATGGGGTCGCGAAGAGTCGGACACGACTGCGTGACTGAACAACAAAATAACTAGGTTGACATGGCATAAATATTTACATATAAATGGTTATGACAAATACTAATGCGCCAAATATTTCTTTTCAAGTAATGGCGAAAAGAAATTAATTGACATTCCAGGCTTAATGAAAGGGTGATGGTAGTAGGAAACCTGTTTTTTTTTACATCTTATCTTATTTTAACAATAATAAGTACTAATACAAACGAAAATAGAATGAAAAAGAAGAAAAAGGAAGAAATTTAAGAAAATGCTAAAAGTTAAAAAGGAAAATAAGTAGAAGAAAAATAGAAAAAGAGTATAAAAGAAATGGCATCCAATCTTGCTTACAGCAGTTCTAAATACAATGATAGTTTAACCTCTCTCTTTAAAGTTATGTTGTGATTCTCTTCTATAATCTATCTTGTCTAAAAATAAAAAACATAAATTGTAAGTTCATTTTTTCTTTTTTAATGCAAACTTTCTATAAAGGGTTTCCAATCACTAACAGATGTAGATATGTCTTTTCTCTAACCAAACAAATGTTGCCACGTATTCTGTTTCAAAGATTAATCATTGTAGTGCTTTAAAATTTAATTGAATGATTACAGGATTTCATAAGATAAATACTGTACGTAGCAATTCAGTTTTGTAGGAAAGAAGCTTATTTCATGAAGCTTCAGAAAAAAGCCATGTGTTAGTATTAACAAAATCTATGTGAAACTATATAAACAATAAGGTATAACACCATTCAAACACATTTTGCTGACATTTTGTCTCCAGAAATATAACATGTTCATGAAATATCAGGAATAGAAAGATTTCAGTTACATATTTTTGCTCCCAGTTCCAGTTAACACTTGAATCTCTCTGTCACTTGATTGTATTTCTTTGTTATTCATGTCCTCTTGAAAGTGTTGATCCAGTTCATTTCAGAACAAGTTCATGTGCTGATCTGCTACGTCAATTGTGTAAAAATGTTTCCCAGATACAGAAATAAAAAAGGGAGCATGACCTGAACTGTGAACGAACTGCACTTTCAACCATCCACAAAAACTTGCTTAGTGAAGCTAGTCTCTTCCTTGTTTTCTCCACAAACCACAGACGTTCTCTTTGCCTTGGGCAAACCTAGTGATAAGGAGCTTCTTGTTTTGATCCCAACTGGATAATTATTTCTTGCTCCTTTGCTGAAACTATGCATTATTTCCTGACTTATTTTCCCAAAAGAATCTCAGAATTGGAGAAAGAGGGTGGGATTGAAAAGAACTTGGTGAAAAAAGGCAACCCGTTGCAAGTGGATTTGCGAAGACTCATTTCTCCTGCTATTTGAGCCACCGTGGCAGATTGGGAAAGTGACTTCCCTATGTAGGTGATTGGAATTAACTAATAGAGCTTTGCTAATTGTATTCATTCTGGCTTCTGACATCCACTCCTTGTTTGGAATCCAAACTGCAGCAGCCTTAGCCTCTAACATGACCTCAAATGACTTTGTTGGAGTTGTCATATGATCTTAGTGAACTGCAGCTTTAAAGCGTGCCCTAGGCTTCTGCACAGGAACAAGCAGCAAGCAGGTAAAAACGAATTGTTCTAGATTTAGCAATGTACAACTGGAATGAATCAATGAACAAAAAAAAAATGATGGAATCATGCATGGCTAAGACGCCTGCACTAAAATCTAAAGACTGTGTCTTTGTCTTGTATTCTGATATGTCGATGAAGATTCTCAGTCATCCAGGTAGAATTGTCTGGAGGTTGAGTTATGGCAACTGGACTACTTTTCTTTTGGTCTGAGATGTTTTGCTGCTTCTCCAAGTAGCTTCTTCAGTCTGAGAAAAAGTTGGCTAGGGGACTCCACATATGTTTTCCCAGGATAGATGCATTTCTCACTTAACCTGATTAGGCTTGTTAGATGGACAATAGGAGATGTGAATAGATAGAGAGTCTGATATATTAATTTTTCTTATTTGTAGCACGTAAAGAGAGAATGGTAAGGTTGGATCAAGTTCAAAGAAAGTTTGCCTCGCTGATATTTAATGTTAAGATTCACAGTAAAAGCTATAATTAGTCTAAAATTAACCCCCCCGATGCCATTCCAAAAATGATCTTTTATCCAGTTAATTACATTCAAGTCTAAAATGTTTTATACCTCACCACTGTACATGTGTTCATTTTCTTTCTCACACTAACGTAAGTTTCACATTCTCTTTTAGTGCATGTCTTCTGAAGATATTTTTTCTCTGTATGGAATGTCAAACAAGAGCAGGATAATGGAGTCTACTTTTTCTACAATATGCCCTGCTGTATTACAACAAATGATTTTTCATCCCTGTGAAAAATCTGCCCTTAAAAATGGTTCCAAGCCATCTTCCACTGAAGGTAATTTTCAAGAATTCTAGTCTAGATAGCAGATTATTTTTTCTAGTTATTTAAATATTTCTATAAAACTATCAACGTTTCTATACCTACAGTGACATGACATTGTTCATTAGTCTTCACTATTAACTACTATTGCATGATAATTGCCTTATATAAAATCAGTTAATGATCATAATTTAATACATCATAATAATTATAAATGTTGCTTACAATGGTGCATTGGAAAATCTACAAGAAATACCATTTGCCTGCAAACAAAAGAAATGGTGGGACCACAAAACAGACAAAGTAATACAAAATGAAGAAACTAAAGTGCTCTGGGACTTTAGAATTTAAACAGACAGGCACCTGCCACATACATTTCAGACTTAGCAACTGTCAATCAGAAAGACAAAAAAATCTGAATAGTAGACATGGCAAAATTTGGAGACAGCAGAAAAGAAGAGAAACAACTGGAGAAAATCACCAAGTAGAAAAATCTGCAAATAGAAATAGAATGACTGTGGCAAAAAAAAAGCAAATATAGAACCAATAGCAGTTGGCGCCTTGGGTGCAATCCCAAAACTGGAATACCATTTGAACACCATCAGCACTGACAACATCACCAACAGTCAATTGCAAAAGACAGCTTCAGTCAGAACAGTTTACATCTTGCAACAATACCTTTAACATCATCAAAGAACAACATTTGCCTATCCCAGGATCTTGGGAATACTCAGTAGGTGGACAAAAAAGCCAAAACCAATTTAAACATCTGGCTGACTGTGCTATGAAGCAAAATAAATGTTGCTGTATCCCATCAGTTATCATATATATAATTTGCTTGTGATCCTTATCTACATGCAAAGAAATGATGCCCATGGAAGGGATTTCATGTGAGGACAGCAGTTTATTTATTTATATATTACATTTATCTGCTGCCTCCCTCACTACAAGTTTACTAGTGTCATTAATGGCATAAAAACAGGTATATTGCTGGTATAGTGGATTGAACTCAGAAGGATTTTGATAGCCTTGCCTAGCAAATGAGAAAATAGATAACTGTGGATAGTGTCTTCCACTTTGTAATGATGTCAATAGATTATATCTCTTCCAAGGAAGACTGGTGATCAAGGGCTTCCACCAATAAACTTCTAGAGAAGAAAAAATGAGAAAAATGAGGGTTTTACATCAAGACATATTATTGAAAGAATCTCAGAAAGAATGGCAATTTACTGAAATGAAATTTATACTTGACTATAAGAAGCAACAGCTTGAATATGAGATTTGAAAATTCCAAAACACTCAGTGGACATTTTTTTTCAAAAGTATTGAAGGCAAATTGGACAACGTATTAAGAATATTACATTAGAAAGATAACAAAAGCATTGCTTTTTAAATCCTAAGAACAAGCACTATATGCAAAAGTTATTAAGGCAAAATCAGAAAAGACTACAAGCAACATGCCATTGGTGCCAAGGTAAGGATAGACCAGCTGAATGTGTACAAACTGTATGAAGCAACATTACCCAGACTTATTTCAAAAAACTTATGATTCAGTTGGGAAGATGTTACATTGACATTTATGAAAAAAGTATGGATTCATAGTCAATATGCATAACTAGAAACATCAAATCACAGATATATCACTGAAAATGACAGAGCAAAAATATTATGGAATTTTAAAATTCAGACAAATTTATCCCTGAATACACCAGACATTCTTGTTATTGAAAAGAACAAAGTTTAACTTATTAATGCAACCATTCCAAGAAGTGGTAACGTTGAAGACAAGGAAGTGCAAAAGATCAAAACATAGAGATTGCAAAAAAATTGGAAGACAACATCAATTGTCGTAGCAATTGTAATTGCGGCACTTGGTGCAATACTACCAGTCGACAATTAAAAAGAATTGAAAAACATGCTATTGCATCTGTGTGCATTTTAGTCAGATCACAGTTCTTTTGCCATACTGCTTTTAGGTATTTTTAACTATAGCTGTTGACAGATGTAGCATGATGGGAAATGGCAAGAGGAAGGGAAAAATTAATTTGAAGTCTATTGTGATGTTCTATGGTTTAAGACATGGAAGTAGTGATCACAAACTTGAAAAGTCCTGTTTTCCTATATGTGTTAGATAACAATCCCCCAAATTCTCCTTTGGGGTGAAAATTTGGCCATTGAAATTCAATACATCTGGAGATTAATAACTTGGAAAGGGCTGCTTTAATATTTTCAGTGTGTTGCCATATACAGTTCAACGTAGTTTTATCATGTCTTTCCTAATATTTATTTTATTCACCAGATTTCTATACTGTCCACATTACCTATGTGATTCATATTTATGTTGTTTCTAGTCCAGTCAAATAATCTCGATCCTTTGACTTAACTATATCTTGAATGAAATATCTTGAGATGTTCTTCAACTAGATATGTAAACTTTATTCTGCCAAATGAGTTTCCTATCAAATGAATCAGAAAGAAGCATTTTGTTGGTTTCGTATAGCTATTATATGTTTTACTGTATGATTTTCTCTTCCTACAGTGTGGGGCTTTGGTTTCCTTGCTGTGAGTATAATCAACTTTGCCTCACTTCTTGGATTGGTATTAACACCACTTTTAAAGAAGGACTATTTCCCGAAGATTTTAACCTACTTTGTAGGTCTGGCTATTGGAACACTCTTCTCTAATGCAATTTTTCAGCTTATTCCAGAGGTAAGGAAGGGGCAGGAATAAAGGAAAGAATGGTGGGAGTGAAAATATGACCATATAGTAAGTTTTCCCTTGATGGAAAACACCCAGAAGGATGACCTCAGTATTACATTCCTGAAGTCATTTTCTTTCTTCCATATTTCCTTCAACCATAAGCTCATTCAAGTGAAAAGATCAGATTTATATCAGTATTCCCCATCTAAAAAAGATGAATAACTACTCTGACAGGAAGTAGAAGGGAGAATAGCTAATATCATAAAGCAGTTTGGCCTATTGGCAGGGTTATAACATCAGTTAGTACCTCGTATGCATGAAATCAGGACCCACTGATAGAGCACATGAGTTGCATGCAGTTCCAGCTGAAATCCAGTTCCTGCATTTCTAAATACAGCTGGGAATAAAGATTTTTCTCAAGTCCACCAGAATTACTAACAGTGAGAATTAGCTATTTTGAATTATATGAAACAGTACTCTAACTTGATATGAGGCAAGTTGGTAAAATGTCAGACAATGGATTTATTTTTCCTCCTGGGCTAAAATTGTGTGAATTGGATTATATTTAGGCCCTATTTGTTTGATAAATTTAATTGGCCAGTGGGCAGAAAGATTAATGTGTGATGAATTTTAAAAAAGGGAATTCATTGAACTGGCCAATTAATCTGCCCAAAAGATGCCCAGCCTTGCATTGCGTTAAATTAATTTTACTCAATCAGCTCCACCATTGCAACACTAACCCATGTACTGCTATCCAAGGAAAATAATTGCAGAGAAAGAACTGCTGAAGATAACATGTTCCTTTATGGAATTCATTCCCAAAGCCTGGACAATAGAACACAGTTTGGAAACATTTATTAGCTGCAATCACCTAGCCAAGCTTGTTGTTGCCTGCAAGGAAAAGAGGTTGGTCAGGTCATGAAGTTTTGCTAGAATTGTTCAGGTATTTCCTGAAGAGAGGAGGTGAAGTTTCTTTATTCCCCAAATGATGATGGGTATTGCCAGAACTACTGGTAAGAAAAACTGATTAGGTTAGTGGCTAACTTGGTTAAGCATGCTGGGTGAATATAGTTCATTGAGAAAGTGAAATATAAGTCATTCTATTACAGTATATTTCCAAATGATTCACCATCATGAGCATGCATGATACCATCATGACACATGTCCATTTTGTGGGTTAATTATTTAGCAAGATTGATTCAGGATCAGCCAGATTAGAGTAGATTTTTAAATATAGAACAGGCAACTTTCTTTATGGGACAGGCCTATCAAATGGTAACGTATGATTGAGTTTAGATGACAGTAAATTTGAGTTAAATTTACTGAACAGGTTTAATGAAAAAATAAATGAAAGTGTAATGAAAAACAATGCTTTCTTAAAGGAATATAGAGATATCAGATAACATGTAGTCATTGTTCATATTTTTATTCTAGGCATTTGGATTTGATCCCAAAGTAGATAACTATGTTGAAAAAGCAGTTGCAATTTTTGGTGGATTCTACATCTTATTCTTTGTGGAAAGAGTTCTTAAAATGTTATTGAAGACCTATAGTCAAGTGAGTTGGGTAGCAGGATTGAATTAAAATGATGTAGAGATGTTTGCTGTTTTTCCCTATTAAAGATGATTATATTTATTTAACTGAATAGAAAGTAGAGTTGAAAAACTGAATCTGTGTTTTAACTAAAGGCCACATCAGACAATAGATAATCTCACCCAATCCAGCTCATTGCAAAGACTGAGTGGAAACTCAGAGAATAAGATTGGGAGAGAAATGCCATTGATGGGTGAAATGGATATTGAAAAAACAATTACATGTTTGATCTACTACAGTAATGTTGTACACTAACTGATATGGATCTATTCCAGAAAGTAAATGGGTCAGGACAAAAACTAAATTTGATTTAATTTACACTCCTATTTCATTGATTTAATTTACAATTATATTTCATTGATTTAAATAATCACATTGCATTGATTTAATTTACAATTATAATTCATTGATTTAATTTATAATTATTTTTCATTAACATTTAATCACATACCTTAAATACAATTGATGTGATTCTCTGCAAAATATTAAATAATTTTTCTTTTTGTCCCATTAAGAATAACAATTTTGTGGTAACTTTTGGAGAGTCCTGAGGGTTGCATGTAAGGCTTTCAGAAGTCATATGTGTTCCTCAGTCCTAGGATGTACATTTCAGGATCAGAGGGCCAAATTTTTCACATTGAGATATAGTATATTTATTGTATATTTATGCTTTAGTACAGCAATTAACTATTTTCGTATGTATTGGCACAAAATGCATTTGTTGTCTTTTCATGAAATCCATTGATTCCTTCCTGAATTGTTTCGTTTGCTTCTCTTTAGATGGATAAGGGTCACTTTGAACCTGAAGAATTGAAAGTTCCTCCAAATTGTTTAACTCTTCCTGCTCCTGCAGAATCGTTCAAACCAGTTAATGGAACGGTGTGCTATGCAAACCCAGCTGGAGCAGAAGCTAATGGAAACTTGGGTTTTGATAATGTCAGTGTGATCTCTGGACAGGTATGAATGTTTTGCCAGTTTATCAGAGCATTTCCAGCAAAGATATGAAAGCTGATTACTGATATTTTCCTTTTTGATGATAATAGTTTTTAAATAAACGTTCAGCCCATCATTCACTCCAGCATTGTTAACCACCTAGAATGTTTTTGTGTGCATGCACACAAATATGGAGAGAAAGAGAAAAAGCTATATATATGTGTAAATATTCTTACAATTAAGTTGTAAATTTTATCTCTCCCTTCTTACATTGATTTTGCTTTCTTATTAACCTTTGACAGTTTTCCAACTCATGTCCTTTTCGATTTTATTATAAAATGGTTCATATGAATTCTGTAGTTCACTCCAGCATTATAAACTCAGTATGTGTTTATGTGTGTGCACGCACACACATAAATACACAAATATGGAGAGAGAGAAGAAACTGTGTGTTTTTTATACACACACATATAAATATTTCTTACAATTAGTTTGTAAATTTAATATATCCTTTCTTATATTGATTTTATTTTCTTATTAACCTTTGACAGGTTTCCAACTCATTTCCTTTTTGACTTTATTATAAAATATGAAGTGAATAGACATTGACTATCTGAACTCCTGTGTAGCTTTTCTTGAACTAACTCCCAGGCTTCTGATTAACTTGATAGAAAGGGATAGGCAATTCTGGCTCTCAGAGGAAGGATGTGCTGTACTGGCTAGAGTACAGTGGCATAGTCTTTGCATTTATTTTTATCAGTTTTCCCTCAGTTTGATGAAGGAAAGGAAAATAAAAAGTCAACAAAATAATCCAGAGTAGATTCAGAGGACTGAAGGAATGAAAATGAAGAAAAAAGATCAAACAATGAAAATGTTTGATCTATCGAGGAATGTTAATCTAATTCTTAAGAAGCAGTTTGTAAAAGCCATCCAAGTATAAATTTGCTGCATCGAAACAAACACAAATAAACCCAGGATTCAGAAGGCCAGCAGTTTGAATTTGAGACCCAAAGGTGCTGCGTAATGGGGTGAACCCCTGTTGTCTGCCCAGCTCATGCCAACCTGCCAAGTTTGAAAGCATTCAGATGCAAGTAGATAAATAGATACTGCCTAAATTGTGAGAAGGAAACAACGTCCATGAGCCTCAGCGTATAGTAATGAGCACGGAAGCGTCTTTGTACAATGCTGGCTTTTCAGCTAGGAAATGGAGATGAGGTCTGCCCCCTAGAGTTAGTCACAACTGGCTTTTACCGGTTTTGGTTTACTTTTACCTTTTTTTCCATAGTGGAAAACTTTCATAGTAAAACTGGTTACTTGGAATTGCTGAATTTCTTCAATAGATAGACATTTGTTGAAATTGATTTAACTTGTATTCCTGCACTGAGGGTTGAACTTGATAGTTAAAATGGTCCTTTCCAACCACAACATCCATAGACTGTGGGTAAGTATATTAAAAAGGCATCATATTTGGAGATGTATCCTTTTTTATATGTGTGTCATGTGTCAACAGGCACCATACAAAAGGGATAGTGGTTCAGTCAAGATATCCCAATAATCATCTTGCCTATTTTGAGATGCCAACCCCACATCCCTGCAATTGCTCCTACTTCCAACGGTGATTCTGTCAGCCTGCCTTCCAATCCAATATCTTGACATACTCTATGGAGTTATGTAGACAGAGTCTGGCTGGTGCCTAAGTAGAGGCTAGGCTTGATCTGTTTGATTCCAAGAATCTCACGTCATTGGAAATGATATCCTAATTTCTCCTCAATGAAAAATCTAAGATACAGAAACTGAGAAATTTGTAAAAAGGTGACCCTCCCAGTCATGACCATCTCTAGGGTGCGGTGCTCATCTCCGTTTCCAAGCCAAAAAGCCAGCATTTATCCTAGGACACATCCATGGTCATGTGGCTGGCATGACTAGACGCCAAAGGCACACGGACACTGTTACCTTCCCACTGGAAGGAGCAGTACCTATTCATCTACTCGTGCTTGCACGCTTTCGAACTGCTAGGTGGGTGGGAGCTGAGGCAGAACAGCAGGAGCTTGCCCTGCTGTGAAGTAATGCCGGGTCTTGAACTCGGGCGGCTAACTTTCCAGCTGGCAAGCTGAGCTCTTAACCACTTGTGCCACCGCAAATTTGTAGCTACTCATAATCTTTTGGGGTATACCATGCAAAATGGAGGTAGTAGTCTGTTGGAGCAGGTTGTCTTTTCTGGGTTTGCCCAGCAGTCTTCCTCTGAATCTGGTTCTGCACTTGACCAAGGCATATATAGTTATATAGTAATATATAGTTACATAGTAATATTGGGCGTAATATTCTGCTGGCGGAAGACAAGGGAAGAATCCAATCGGACACAACTTAGAGCTGCTATTGAAGTCTATCTTGTGGCGATCAGG
>JANHZU010005679.1:72504-84207 GCA_032468055.1 Acrochordus granulatus | reverse complement strand
ACTGAGGACTACCTTATTTTCACTGTATTAAAGAGGATAAAAGATGTGTACACTATTTACCCCAGTTTTTATTTCACGTTCTCATCTAATTGGCATAACCATCATTGAATAGTCAATTGGGCAAGTATATAGTATAAGTATATACTTATATAACAGCCTATTTTAAGTGTTTTAAAACAAAAAGGGAGACTGCAATAAATAAAGCTGGAAAAAAGGTACGGATTTTCTATATGGCTTGTTGAATCAAAATAGGATGTATTTTTCTTAGCTATTCATCAGGGAGAATTTCCTAAATTTAAACCCTTCAAAATTATGGATTTAATCCCACTTTCAATACAGCATCAAACCATTTAGCTCTTTATCCTAACAATGAGATTAATTTCAATCTAGAGGAGATGGAAGTAGTTATTAAACTGATATAAGAGGAACTTAGTCATGCAAAGCAGTGGTGATGGAGAAGGACACATTGCATCACATTTCTGTAGGACTGTGAATTGTGATGCAAGCCCTTCCTTTTCTTTGAACAGATGTAGTAGGCTTTTGACAATTATCCTTTCAGGTCGAAGTAGCTGCTAATGCAAGATGATTCTACATTAACCTTTCTCAACTTTATTCTTCTCAGATGTAATGGGCCATATTTCTTAGAATTCATTCTTGACTGAAGTTGATGTTGGACAGGAATTTAGGAAGAAAAGGCCATCTATGTGGCAGCACTTAGTTGATCATGACTTATCTTAAAATACTAAGTAAGACAGTACTAAGCCAGGAGATCACAAAGACCATTGGTTGGATCAGAAAGTTGGAAAAAAACTAGGAATGCAAAGACAATAGTTCCATATTGTTTTTAAAAGGACTTCAAGGATATACTGTATGTAATATATATTTCATTCAAAATATAGTTACATACCCTAAAGTGAAGTCTGTAATATTTTAAGTATATTGGGAAGTAGGCCCCCCAAGAACTAGTCTGAGATGCTGATTACAGAATTAGTCTAGAAATTGGGACATTTAGAGTTATAGTCTTGCTTTAGGCATAAAGCCACTGGGTGACCTTAGGCCAGTCACCCTTTCAGCCCTAAGAAGCAGGCAATGGCAAATCACTTCCAAACAAATCTTGCCAAGAAAATTCCTGGGACTCGTCCAGGCAGTCTCCTAGACTCAAATCTGACTCAAGGTATAAGAAAAAAAAGAAGTTCTACTAAAATAAAAGAATATAAGAATATGTAAGTTGAGACTAGAATAAAAGGAAACAACAGTCTTCTTCTGCACAAGCATTATCAATTAGGCAATAATTGTGTCGACAAAATAAATTATCTGTGCCTTGCTTTTTCAAATAAATCTTTTCACATATTGCTTTGAAAATCAGTTTCTGGCTCTCAGTAAAGTGTCAGATTATCACATTACTTGTGTCCTAAAAGGCCTTATCCTCTATAGGACTAACTTTTAATTCTGTCTTTCTCCAGCCATCCAAGTCATCACAAGCTGAGAAAAATGGCTTAAGGGTATTTGATGAAAAGGCCTATATATCCTCAAAGCTGCTGAAGGCTGGAGAAGACCCTTATCGGCAACATGCTTTCAATCAGTTGGAAAGTGACAAACTGAGCAGTGACCGGCCCATCAGGGACACTAGACATTACAGGTACTGTAGTGCAGACAAGTATGGATTGTAATAAATATTTGTAGCATGGCATCTCTGGGCCATCTTAATTTTGAAAGACAGAAATGTATTTTTGTACGTTTTTTGTAACCCATCCAACTAAGGTTTCTCAGCCTTAGTGCAGGCTGCTTTATTTATCTTAACACCTGAATATGATTAATGTCAAGACATCATAGAAGATGGAAATATTATTTAACATTTAAGCAAATTTCTAGAAATGTGATATTATAATGAACTGGGCCAGATGGTTTTATATATTTAGTTCCTATGAAATATCCTGTTAAATAGTGTCTAGTAAAAAGCCAACAATGAGCTTTTCCACACAGCACAAATATGCTTTCACATCATTTTTTCCTGCCCTGTTCCTATGTTGTTGCCTTCATTTCAGTTCCAGTTCAGGAGTGAAACAAACCAAAGTTATCCTTGGTTGGACCAGCATTAAAAATGTATTATCTGTTTTCTTCTGATGTGGTCCAATGGCAAACTTGAGGTGCATAAAGTTTATTAGGCTTTGTCACCTGTTATTGTGGAAGAAAATCATGTGCTTGGCAGTAACTGGGAACAGAGACAATATAGGTGGGACAGCAACTGTCAATGGTAATGGCTAATTTCATGTCAGTATAGTTTTCTGCTGAGTCAAGGAAGGATGAAAAACTCTGGAGAAAGGGCCAAAGGGGTGACTGCCATTTTTGCCCTACCAGAGTAGATTATCTAGTCTTTCCTCCTGGAATTTATCAGTTATAAAAAAGGTGCATTTTCATGGGCTTCAACCAGCAATCCATGAGCCATAATGCTCAATGTCTCAGCTGTTATTTTTAAGGAGCTAATCTCAAATGCTGGTGACTTTTCTATTCCTTTGGTTTTGTAAGGAGGAATTTTCAGTATCGTTAGCCAAATAATGCCCTTAAAATGTCCAAAACTCTCCAGATAAGGAACACTTTTCAAAAAATCTGCCCTGAGGTTACATTATTTCTGTCTCATCACAGTTAAGAAATCCAGCATTTGGTACAATTGTAAATTACAAGTCATCAAGAATTTCTAAGTTCTATGATGAAGCAAGGGCTGCTGGTCTTTTCCCAGTTGTGTCTTACCATGGCTCAGATAGCCCATGAATAAGACAAGCTTGCATCATCTTATAAATTTGTATCAAATTGAAGCACAACGGAACAGGAAAATCAACTTTTTATACATCTACCTGCCATGAGTGTTGGGGGAGTAAAGATGGGTGAATTTGACCGTCAACTATCTGTTCTGTAAAATATAGCTATTGGGTAAATATTTTTCAGCACTTTCTGGTTTTCTGAAATATGCGCTATTTTTCTCACCCAGTAATTATTTTGGTGAAAGTACTTTCATCTTGGTTAGGAAAAATATAACCTGGGTTAGAAGAATTCCTTAAGGAATTCAGTAATCAGTGTGTATACAAAACTCACAGGTAAATACTTTCTCAGAGATGATAGCATCTAAAAATAACATATTAATTCCTTATTAAATTTTGTACTTCCAGAAATTTTCTGGCAAAGAAAAAAGTTTCTTAAGAGTCTGGGTGGACTGATAAATGACAAGTCTTGCTTCAGTCCCAGTTGTCAGTCATTATATGAAATATTTCATTTATTTTTGCTCAGGCTGCTTCCATAGGTGCAGTAGCGCAGCGGATTAGTGCCGCCAGTTATGTCGACCAGAAATGGCCAGCACACTGGCAGGTTCGGTCCGCAGCTCTGCATGATGGGGTGAGCACCCGTCACTTGGCCTCAGCTTCTGCCCACCCAGCAGTTTGAAAGCACGTAAAAACTGGCGAATAAATAAATCGGGTACCACTTTGGTGGGAGCTGCTGGCTATGGTGGGAACAGGCGAGTCAAGCTGCGAGAGTCAAGCGGCAAGTCAGACAACCCTCCTGCCAGGGTTGGAGCAGGAACTGCGGAGATGCCCGGATACAACATCGCCAGGCAGCAGGGGGCGGGGTTAGTTACACAAAATTGTGTAATTACTAATCTATGTAAGCCACCAGGAGTCTTCGGAAACTGGCAGCATAGAAATGTGTAAAATAAATAAATAAACAGTGCTAAATAGTTTTAATGCTGTGACACTTTCTATTCAGCAAATATATGAGGCTGCTGGGTGGGGTTGTTCATCATTTCAGGGTCAGGTATACTCTTTGTGTATCTTAGCCCTGGACCAATTAAGTGATGATGTTATCCCAGTGTCTAGAAGCTATGGGAACAGGAGGAAAAACTTAGGCTTATGTGTGTGAATATGTGTGTCTATTTAGACCACCAGAGACTTTTCATCTTTAGTAATGAATAGGATTATATTTCCCTTGACAGAATTGGTGTGCAGTTTGAGGGGTTTTCTGGATCACCACTCCTGCTTGAGGGGCAGGTGGCAGCTGTAGCCAGAAAGCCTTTGCACAGAATGATCTTGTGAACCATTTGTGTCTGTTCCTGGACAAGTTGGCATTTCAAATAATCTCTCATGCCTTGGCCTCCTTGTGGGTGGACTACTTTAATACCCTTGAAGTTCTCTGAGAAGCTACAGCTGGCCCTGAATATAGTGGTGTGGACCTTTATGGGCATGCCATGAACTGCACTAATTATCAGTTGGCTTCCAGATGAAATTCAAGGTATTGGGTATTACCTATGAAGATTTTCATGGCATATGGTAGTTCTTTGGGTTCAAAATAGACACACTGGTTTGCAGTTCATCTGTGGATACAGAAGTGACTCTGCAATCCTAGTCTAGAAGCACAGAGTCTAGCACAATGGGGGCACTGGAAATTAACTGTGGTAATAACTGTGGATGTTATTCTGGGATGCTGCTCATGGTTTTCTATTAGTTTTTGGCAGTGCCTGTCTTCAGTGCCAGTGGACCTTCACAGCACAGGACTCACAGGACAGGACAGAGATTCTGTCAGTAGTTGTAGCTTCTAGTTCCCTTGGCTGGATGTTGCAGAGACATAGGATTTCTTTCACAGTGTCTTTGTAGTGCACGCATGGTCAACCTTGAGGTGTCTTCCCAGACTCAGTACACTTAAGAGCAATGGACAAGGTATATGGCAGTTATCATTCTGATGACGTGTCTTACCAATCTCATCTGGGCTCTGATAATCCAGGACTCAATACTGATGGACTCTGCACAATCCAAGATTTCCAGGTTGGTGAGACGGACTTACCAATGAATACTGAGGACGGAGCAGAGAGTACGCATATACGATTTCTTCAGTTGTTTGATGTGCCTTCGGTAATGAGTCCAGGATTCATATCCATATAGGAGGGAAGGGATAACTACAACTTTATAGATTTTTTAGCTTTGTGGATATATGAACATTGTGTTGATTGAGCACTCTATTATGCACCCACCTCAGTACTTGGTTGGCCTTGCTGATCTTGAAGTCAATTTTTTGTCCAAAGACCCATCACTTGAGATGATTCTTCCCAAGTGTTTGAAGCTGTTTACATTTATCAGCTGGGAGTCATCAACAATGATTTTTAATTCTCTGGGCCTGGTATTTGGCATGGGATAGTAAAGGACTTCAGTCGAGTTCAAGCTAATAATCAGGCTGAAGAACATAGTGGCATCTAAGAATTTGTTCAACATCAACTGTAAATCACTATCTTTGTGTATCTTAATGCACAGTCATGAGCAAAGAGGGTTTCTTGAATGACTGTATGGAGAGATGCATTCAACTGACAAAGGTCAAAGAGAGAGTCATTCAATGAGTACCTGATGTACATTCCTTCTTTCAGACAGCATGTAATAACATGCAAATGAAAAAAAGACTGAAATAAACTGGGGCTAGCACACAACCCTTGGAAATAGCAAATGCAGCTAATGTATCAACATTGTAAAGAACCTGTTCTATAATTCCATTGTAGAGTAGTTGAATCATTCACAATTTCCTTGGACATCCATAACATCTCAGCATAATCCAGATACCCTCTCTGTTTATAGTATCAAATGTCTTTGTCAAGTCAATGAAGACAGAGTAAAGAGACTTGTTCTGCTTAATGCACTTTTCCTGGACTTGCCTCATGGTACACATCATGTTTGCTACACTCTGTTCTGGCTGAAAAGACACTGCACTTCTGGGAGGTTCCTTTTTGAGACACTGACAAGTCTGTTCAGAGGAATGTGGGCAAAGATCTTGCCTGTGATGGATAGCAGTGAAACACCTCTGTAGTTTCCACAGTCAGATGTGCTTTTCTTATTTTTATAGAGAGCTGTGATTGAGGATGTCATGGAAATCATCAGGCATGGACAAAATGTCTTCCAAGGCTCTTGGAATGCCTGCAAGGCATTTGGGTCTAGTGCTTTGTAGATCTCAACAGGAATGCCATCCTGCCCTTTTGCTTTACTTGACCTCATCTGCAAGATCAGTTTCCTAATCTCATAAGTAGAGGGAAGCAGTTTTAGGGCATCCAAGACTAGCAGCTGAAGAATCTACTGTAAGATATCATGATCACCTATGGAAAACCTATTGAGTAAGGTAGAAAAGTGTTCAATCCAGCGGTTTTTAGTCTTTGATCAGGCTTGACCTATTAAATGACAGCAAGAGGAAGCATCCTGATTTAAAAGGCCCATAAAATTGACTTTATGGCACCGAAGAACTTTCAGGTGGTATAATGTCTGCATAATGTTCTACCTCTCAGCCTTCTTCTGACACCACCCATCCTGAATTACTTGCAGTTCCATTTGGACTGCAGGTACTTCAACGGGACTTCATTTGAAACAGATGGATTGTTCTGCCAGTCTGCAAGGGCCTTGTTCTTGACCTGGAGAGCTTTTGTGGTTTTTATCAAACCAGTCTTGATGAAACAGATTTTCAGTCCATGTACAGTTGTTGCAGTCTGCATGATAAACTGTGTCCAATTTTTAGAACAGGTTCCTACAAGTGATAAATTGTGAGAAATTAAGGTTTTAAGACCTGGGCCTGGGATTTGAAGGATCATATATTTCCTATACTTTCTGCCCATCATATATAATAGAATGTAGTTGGCATGCTTTGGATCTCATCAATTAAATGGCATCTTCTCTGAAATAATGCTTGCAGTCTGGAACTGTATTTCCCCCAGTCATTGGTATGGCACTTACCTGGACCTTGTTTACAGAGGGTCTAAAAACCAAGTGTTTTCCCCCCAGGCCTTAATCTATGCATTCAATAAAAGTCTGTGACCACACTTTAATGGGAGTGTTTTGTGTCTGGGTTGTGCATTTTAATGTCTTTCTGATATTTATTGTTCATTTTTGTTAAATTTTTTGAACTCTTTCTGGTTGTTATGGAATCAGTCAGATTTAGGCAACTGATGAAAGTACAAAACAAACAATCCCTTCCTAAAATGCAATTGACTAATGCTATTTGGGATCAGCCATGGGCTAACAATAATCCAAAAAAAGCAGGGACTGATACCAATACTAATATTTTACAACAGATTCTTAAGAATTGTCTGCCTACAACATCTATGTTTATCATTCAACTGTCACAGGGAGAGTCTCTGACAACTATAACAGCACCAATGAATTCCTCAAAAAATCTAGACTCCCTCAAAATTAATTCAAATTATGCTTTGGATTCTGTGTCCACAGCACAGCTGTACAACCAGAGATTTTATTTTACTGTAGAGTTTGCTGCCATAGATTATGTCCAAATTGGAGGCCATTTGTGAATTCTAGTCCAGCCTCAAGCATGAAAAAAGCAGCTGGGTGACTTTGGGCCAGTCATTCTCTCTCAGCCCAACTCACCTAAAGGTTTTTGTTGTAGGAAAAATAAGATGAATAAGGAATATTGGTATGTTTGCTGCCTTAAGATGTTCAATATATGAAAGAAGGCAGGATTAAAAAAAACAAGTTGCCAATCCCTGCAAGTTGGCAGATATGCTTTATTCAGATATAAAGCCTTTGCTTTGCATGCTGGAAGTCGAAGGTTTCATTCCTGGATTCTGAAGGTAGGACTGAGAAGAACACCAATCACAAATCTAGGGTTCTTTGTCTATCCGAGTAGACAACAAATTGCTATTCTAGAACATGGACTTCTGGGAAATTATCTGAAGTTGTCATCAGGTTATTATAAAGATCCCTTTCATCCTCACATCCATACTGGTTATAGTACAGTTAGTCAAATCCATTATAACCATAAAATCCACAAATCCTTCCCAACCCTGGTTCTTTATGGATATTTTAGGTTTCAATTCCTCTAATTTGAAGTCAACATGAGCACTTAACATTTCTGATGAGCATCAGTTGGCAAAGGTTGTGCTCAGAGAAAATACGTCTGTTGTTATGTATTTCCAAAATAACTGGCAAGATCTTCAGAGCTACAGCAATTACACTTTTCTTCTCATAATCTGAGTAATTTAACCTGTTTGGATAGTTTAGCAATATGAAGAATGAATGATTTTAATGAAGTCTTAAATTAATGTGTCTTTCAAAGACTTTAATTTTCTACTTTTTCAGCCACAAATGTGTAATCACCAGTTTTTCCCACCACTTTGTTTTTAAATATCCTGGAAAGTCATTGATGGCTCAAATAACAGATGATATTATCGTATTTCAAATTACTTGTGACACAATTTTCAGTATTTTTCTTCTTCTATAACTTCTATAACTACATTTATTAAAATTAGTTCTTAATTGTAACTGATTGTTCCAGTTTATCAAATGTTATATACACCCTTCAGTTGATTAGAAAAATGAGACAATTGTTCCAGCTATGAAAATATCCTTATCTATTTATTCAACTTATAACTCAAATTTCCTCTACAATGATGCTCAAGAAGTTAATAATAAAATACAGATTAGAATGCAGGGTTATAAATGAATAAAAACAGATCAATCAGCAGTGCTCAGAAAAACTCAGAAAAGAAAAAAGTGAAAGTGGAAAAAAGGAAGAGGAAAAAAAAGAAAAATAATTATTTCCAACTTTCTTTGGTACAGATACAAGTAAAAAAAGCCATAAAATAGTTGAATAATAAATAGTAAATACTAGTGATTCAAACCTATTTTAGCAGTCTACCTGCTCTTCCTTGGAAACAAAACCAAAACCAGAGCAGCAAATAAGAAGGTCCTTTCTCAGAATTCTATCAAACAGGCTCCTAATGGTGTTAGGAAAGGAAAACAAGGCTTTCTTGTGAATGTTTGATCTGTTGTCTAGAGAAGACAGACTTTCAAAAAGTAGTCAGGTCCAAACTTGAATAGATACCTACACATTCTAAACAGCACTTTGAATTACATCAGTTGAAGGTCCTCCATGACAAGAAGCTCCAGGCTGCAAAATTCTGAATGAACACTAGGTGGCAACAGAGAGTCAGAGGGGTTTTGGTTTTTTTGGCTTTTCATTGTCATGTAGCAATCACCTAGATTTTTGAAGGCAAAGAAGTTTTATGCTTCTTATATCTGCCCTTGATCCAAGGTGCATTGGCTGCATTCTAGAGATTTCCAGACTGGAAGATGGGATAAGAAACTTCAAAAATAAACCTAGGTTCTTTTAAGACATATAGCCCCATGAAGAGTTCAAACTGGTGGAAAATGGGTCCACTGTGTCCCTCCCCCATTTTCTTTCTGACCTCTACATGTCCAGCTGAAATTCTGAAGATGTCTACTCTCTGCAGTCTTGGACGCTATTTATTATAGTTCCTGATGAAGCAGTATGATGATGTTCATGCAAGACTTGATGTTTAGCCTGTTGTCAATTTCCCCATTATTTAAACCTTCTGAAGTTGTGTGCAACTTCAAATGTCTTGACTTCCCTTAACTGCCTGGATATGCCCATGCAGTTCTCTAGGCAACATTTTTGAAAATGGTTTGCCCTTGCCTTTTCCTAGGGCTGAGAGAAAGTGGCTGGTCCAAAGTCACCTAGCTGGCTTTGTGCCTAAGGCAGGACTGGAACTCACACTCCACTGGTTTTTAGCCTGGTGCTTTCAACCACTACCCAAACTTTCTCATCCTTCCACATATCTTCTTGTAATTTCCCACATACTATACTATATAGTTCCAGAAAAAGGAAGCCAAAGCCAAAAGGATGCTGAGGTATGGATGTATCTGGAGGTGAAAGGAAAGTCCAATTCTGCAAAGAACAATACTGCATAGGAAATTGGAATGTAAGGTCTATAAATCAAAATCAGCCAGATGTGGTCAAACATGAGATGGCAAGATTGAACATCAACATCTTGGGAATCAGTGAACTGAAATGGGCAAGAATGGACAAATTTAAGTTAGATGACCATTATACTACTATGAACAAGAATTCCTTAGAAGAAATAGAGGCATAATCGATAAAAGAGTGAGAAAAGCAATACTGGGGTACAATCTCACAAATGACAGAAGGATATCAGTTTGATCCAAGCAAACCATTCAACATCACAGTAATCCAAGTCTATGCCCCAACTATTTAATACCAAAGGGGCTGAAGTTGATCAGTTCTATGAAGACCTACAACACTTTCTAGAACTCACACCAAAAAAATATGTCCTTTTCATCATAGAGGATTGGAATGCTAAAGTCAAAAGATAACCAGAATAGCAGGCAAGTATGGCCTTGGAGTACAAAATGAATCAGGGCAAAGGCTAATAGAATTTTGTCAAGAGAAAATGCTGGTCATAACTAAGGCACTTTTCCAACAATCCAAGAGGTGACCTTGGATCACCAAGGTCATGGACATCACTAGATGGTCAACACCAAAGTCAGTTTATATTCTTCGCAGCCTAAGATGGAGACGCTCTTTACACTCAGTAAAAACAAGACCTGGAGCAGACTGTGGCTCAGATTATGAGCTTCTTATTGCAAAATTTAGGCTGAAATTGAAGAATGTAGGGAAAAACACTAGGCCATTTAAGGGACTAGATCTGGTAGACAGAGTGCCCGAAGAACTATGAATAGAGGTCCTTAAGATTGTACAAGAGGTAGCTACTAAAACCATCCCAAAGAAAAATAAAGGCAGGAAAGCAAAGTGGCTGTCTGATGAGGCTTTACAAATAGCTGAGGAAAGAAGGAAAGTGAAAGGCAAGGGAAAAGGAAAGACATTTGCAACTGAATGCAGATTTTCAGAGAAGAGCAAGGAGAGATAAGATAATATGAACAGTGCAAAGAAATAGAGGAAAACAATAGACTAGAAAGACTAGGAAGGTCTTCATGAAAATTGGAGATATCAAAGGAACATTTTCTGCAAAAATGGGGATGATAAAGGACAAAAATGGTAGCATACTAACAGAAGCAGAAGAGATTAAGAAAAGATGGCAAGAATACACAGAAGACCTATACAAGAAGGATCTAAATGTCCCTGATAGCCACAATGGTATGGTTGCTGACCTTGAGCCAGACATCCTTGAGTGTGAAGTCAAGTGGGCCTTAGGAAACATTACCAACAACAAAGCTAGTGAAGGTGAAGGTATTCCAGCTGAACTATTTAAAATCCTAAAAGATGAAGCTCTTAAAGTGCTGCACTCAATATGCCAGCAAATTTGGGGAAAAAAATTCCAAACTCAACAGTGGCCACAGAATTGGAAAAGGTCAGTTTATATTCTGATACCAAAGAAGAGCAATGCCAAAGCATGTTCAAACTACTGTACAATTGCACTCATTTCACATGCTAGCAAAGTGATGTTCAAAATACTACAAGCTAGGCTTCAGCAATATGCGAACTGAGAACCACCAGAAGTACAAGCTGGGTTTCAAAGGAACTAGAGATCAAATTGCTAAATTTGTTGGGTCATGGAGAAAGCAAGGGAGTTCCAGAAAAACATCTACTTCTTCTTCATTGACTATGTTAAAGCCTTAGATTGTGTGGGTCACAACAAACTGTGGCAAATTCTAAAAGAGATGGGAGTACCAGACCATCTTAGCTGTCTCCTGAGAAACCTGTATGCAGGTCAAGAAGCAATAATTAGAACAGGAAATAGAACAACAAATTGGTTCAAAATTGGGAAAGAAGTATGACAAGGTTGTATATTGCCACCCTGCTTATTTTACGTATATGCAAGATACCTCATGAGAAATGCTAGGCTGGGTGAATCATAAGCCAGAATTAAGATTGCTGAGAGAAATAGCAATGACTTCA
>JANHZU010005679.1:41131-55014 GCA_032468055.1 Acrochordus granulatus | reverse complement strand
AGTGTGCAAGTGGGATCATGTAGGTCAGGGAAGAAATGCAGGGGTCACATAACTGCAGAAGGGTACATGGGGGTATGCAAGAAATACTGGGCAGATCAGGGGTGTGTGAGGGAGTGGTGCAGGTCACAGAGAGTGTGAAGGGTGCAAAAGGTACTGGATGGGCCAGGGAAGGCAGGTGGGGATGGCCAGGTCAACGGATATAGCATGGGTTGGGAAAGGAGCATGAGGATTCCTCCCTCCCTATTTATTTATTTATTTATTTTATTTGTATGCCGCTGAAATCCGGAGACTCTCGGTGGCTGACAACACTAAAAACAATTCATTAAAAACATTTAAAAATAAAGAAAAACATTAAAATAAAATTAAAAACCCCAGCAGACCAGCGAAGTGGGCTAAAAAGATTTCGTACATAAAAAAGAGGGGTGAGGATGGCTAGAAATCCAACAGCCACCTCCACGATGATAATGAACTCTTTCCTCTTTTCCCTTCCCTTCCCAATGGGCAAGTAAGTTGCTGCTGTTGGGTGAATGAGGGATTGTGAGATGGGCTGGAAAACTATCATGGGACATTGAAAATGAAGATTTAAATGACTGCAGCAGCAGTCCAGCAATGCAGTAGCACTGAAGCAGCCAAATTTCATTCCCTTGGGGGTTATAGATCCTGGATTTTGGACAGATTCTATAAGTTAGCCTATTTGAGGTACTTTGGTTCAGAAATTGTTGCCCAATGATATACTGTTTTGTTAAAGATCATGACAATGAGATTTTAATAGTACATACTGTAGGACTGGATGATGATAACATTGTATACAAGCAAGATGAAGTTAGTAAGAATTATACAGAGATTTATTAACAGAACTAATAATGCTAGAATAGCTTTGTCTAATTTGGTTCTCTTCAGTTGTGTTTCACTTGGGTTGTTCTTGGTGAGAGTAAAAGAGGTTAAGATGGCAGATATGACCTTGCAATGGAACCCTTTGTTGCACATGCAGTGTACATAACAAAGGGTAGGGCTTTGATCACACAATAAAGGAGCCCATTTTGACTTTTTAATCACCCTCCTGATGGATGCCCTTGAATCGACTATACATCTCAACATGCCAGACCAAATAGCAATGGCCATATACGCTGTGGATGATGGGAGTTGCAGCCCAACATATCTGGAGAACTGGAAGACTGCTAGTGGGATCTGGAATTGTCTCTGAAAAATAACCACAAGTAGGGAATGTTTTTTTTAAAAAAAAATAAGTAGCAGGGTCGATAAATCTAGTTAAGTCTATATTTTTTTAATGTCAGTGAATTCTTAACTAGCATGCAAGCCTATGAGAAATAATCTAGATAGGGCATTACTGGCATGCGATAATGTGATAAAAAGCAATAATTTGAGTTAAGACATGGAATGTGACACCAGGGCTGCTATTTACATTGAGTTACAGTGTAGTACATTAGCATGATGAATGCATGGGTAACTTAATGGGCTCCCTTTTCCATACATCTATTTTACAATCATTCACCCTCTCTCTTTCATTTAACTCCCTTTATTAAACAAAAATTAGGTGTAAAGTGGAGCACATTTCACAGGCTTTAAGTCTAGCCATGGATTTCTGGATAGAAAAAGCTCTCCACTGCCAACTTTTTCACAGGCAGAGTTCACACAAAACTTCTTCAAAGTTAGTTTTTAAATGTTTACTTAAGATTTTATTTCATGAATGTAACAAATTTAAAGAAAAATATTTCTTTATCTTAAAAATCTTTCTTAAGTACTGTACATTTGACCCCAAGCTGTCTAAGCTTTCTCATGTAGGCTGCTATTTTTGGCTCTTACTGTGTTTTGGAAATAGCATTTAGGGAAGACCTTAAGACGAAGACCTCCTAAGGCAGTCAATCTGAGAAAGACTATTTCCAGTTGATGCTAGATTTGATTATTGCTGATGTTTTTATTATTTTCACAGTGTTCTAAATCGCACTCCTGTGAATTTGATTCAGGAAATAATTTTAGTGGATGATTTCAGCTTGGATCGTAAGTATTACTTTTTTTCTTTGTGTTACATTTATTTTGTAAATTTTTCTTCCTCCTCTTTTCCAGGATATTTCCTCTCATTTTCATCTATGGGGGGAAATTGCTAATTGGGGAAGAAACAAAATTGTTATTATTTGTTTTGTGTCCTGTGTAAGAAAAAGAAAAAAATGGCATTTTTCCATTTCTTCTCAGGGAAACAATCCCATCTGGAAAGTTAGATTGTTCTATTAGGTTTCATTAACTACCATTTCAGGCTATAATCATAAGGATGGCAAGTAACATGCACAGCTAGAATTCCCAATTATATAGGCTTAAGACAAAGAAGATAATGCATGCTATATTGTTTTTCTTGTAGATGGGAGTTGTTCTTGCTGAGGTTTTTATAGAGCAAAACTATTCCAGAGCAATAAAACAGAATTCTATTGCAAAATTCATTATCCTTCCACCAGGAAACTTGAAGGAGAATATACTGTTTACTCCCGCATTGCAGATGGATTTTTAGTGGTTTTCACCAGTGTTAAAACAAGTGGCTAAAATAATTTAGAACCTCAGCCCATGAAAACCACTTTGAAAGTCAAACTCAATGAGACACTGAGGGTAACATTAACAATAGCATCTGTATTTTATTTTTTAAAAAGAAACTTAAATAGTAGCTTGACATGACTATTTTTATTAGAATCTAGGGAGAGCTTATCCTAATCCTCAAATGATAAGGAAAATTAACTCATTCTTCCCTGTTGTGTTTTGGATGAAAATCACCTACCACTGAGTCCCCAATAACTGTGAAAGGAAAACTTGTATTATGAGCTTTCCTTCTTATTAAAAAAATATTTTGGTGGAAAGGGCTGTTTTCCTTGGAAATTCCATGGAAGGAATGGAATAAATATTCCCTTTCCATATAGCAATATCTTAACAAATTCAAATGTGGGTGGGGAGTAGGTTGCCCTATTATTAAATATTTGTGTCTCTCTGTGTTTGGTTGTCTAATTTAAAAATACACAGTGGCACAATTTTTATATGCAAGAGATGGGGGCTCACAGATCTGAATTGAAGAACCA
This sequence comes from Acrochordus granulatus, assembly GCA_032468055.1. Classification (NCBI taxonomy): domain Eukaryota; kingdom Metazoa; phylum Chordata; class Lepidosauria; order Squamata; family Acrochordidae; genus Acrochordus; species Acrochordus granulatus. The sequence continues at coordinate 51,937 of JANHZU010005679.1, read as the reverse complement.
AGAAATAAGTCACACAATTAAGACTATCACTGTAAAGAGATTTCAGGGGATGAGCTTAAGAATTATTTAATTTACGTGGAAAGAAAATAAGACTTTAGATATTAAAGATGGATTCAAGAAATGTGTTACCAATTGATCTTTGAAATGTCCTTAAACCATAGAAATGAAAAGATGAGGCATTATGTTTTGATTTAGTTTTGATTTAGATTTAATACAGAAATTGTAACTTGTTCTACAGATCTTTTTCCTCTTTTTCATTATTTTAGCTTTTTTATTGTATTATCCTTGTGGTATGTTTTATTTCCATCTGTTAATTTCACAATTTAAAATGAAATAAAAAATAAAGTTTGAATAGATGCATAGCCAGTATTTTGAAATATGCATGCTATATATTATCAAAGGTTGGGACTCTGAAAAAGGCTAACAACATGGGATTAAAAGGTAAAAACAAAAGAAATTAATTTATTTCTAAATGAAAAACAGTTTATTTTATAATGTAAATACAAAATAGCTATATTCAACTCACATGGTTTAATTCCATTAAAAATAAAGAGGAAGTAATAAATAGATAGCTGAGGATATCCATCTTGCATCACTCCTGAGTCCAGCTGTTAAAGAATCACAGCAGCAAAACTTCCCCTGCCTTGCTCATACAGTCCATTTTTCTTTCTCATGTGAAAACTCAGGGAAAGAGTCTATTTGACCTCTCTTATTCTGGACATTTTAAATCATATCTTTTTTTACTTTTCTGGGTGTTTGGTGGAACAAAGTATTTCTTAAGTGGCTTGAAGAACCTTTATCACTTTCCTCATTTATTGTAGAATGTCAGTAAAAGGTCCTATCAAACTTCTCATTACAAATCTCAATTTTTCTGTTGCATATGCTGCATTGTTCATCATCCAAGGAAGTCTCATTGTTTCAGATATACTGTAATTATTGAATAAATGATGTCATTATTTATAAACCATCTTATCTAAATAGATACTGAACAAGTCTTTAGTTTTTCACCTTCTTCTGCTTACATTCAACATATGTTCTTCAACAATTGTTAGGAGACCAAGGAAGGAGGATCTCAGCTGAAAGCTGTTAGCCCAACTGGATTGGGATTTCATTGTGTACCTAGAGCGTGAAAACATCAAAATGGATTTGTGAACCTCGTTTCATTGGTTTTTTGCCTTGCAGATACCCAGCAGTATTGTAATAGTCTTTAATCAAGGGTACCTATAATTACTTCTCAGTGGTACAGCTTCTAATAAACTGTGCTTATGAGAGCAATATTTCAGACACTAGGAGATTTAGAAATGGAATTGGTCTAGGAGGGAGGTGCTTAGCAAGCTACTTGGTTAGTGCCCTTTGTACTTTGTAGGATATCTGGTTGTACAGAGATGATAAGGAGTTTTACTAAACATGGAAAGGAACAGAATATGTACAGTGGCTAGAACTGGGTGATCAGAGAGATCAACATGAGGAAACAAGAGAAAGAAGATTCAGTTGACATTTCTTGATCCAGAGACAGATGTACACAATGCTGAACTCGTTCTGACAGTGAACTATAGTCTGCCTCATCTTCAATATTTTAGCTTCATGGAATACTCACACTGAGCTGAATGAAAGGAGACAAGAGAATAATCCAGCCAGCATTCCCCAATCTGGCATGAACTGAAGAAAACCAATCCATGATGTTTAGAGAAATCTTCCGATTCTACTGGGTAGATCATTTATTGGGATATAAAATATTGCCTCATATTATTCATAATCATTTTTCTGATGCGACTTTGATCTTTACAAATAAAAAGTTGTATCTAAGGACATGACCAGATAATACCAATCCTGCTTCCCAATCCTTCCAACCCATTTTGAAATTTGCAATTAATTTCACTTCCACAGATAGTGGAAAACAGAGAACAGAGACACTATGAGCCAATCAGTGTGTTTGTTCTCTCTCTCTCTCTCTCTCCATTTGACCAACAAAAGAGTGCAAAAACCATCACTCAGTCAGTGCCCTGCTTCAAGTTTCTCCAGATCCTGGAGCAACAAAATCCCTTTAAAACCAGTTTCATGAAAAAAGGGAAAATAAACTGATATCGCTCACCTTCCATTTTTCCAGAACTCTTTATATGCATTTGTCTCTCTAACAAATGCATGCAAATCTGAGCAGTTCATATAATGAGCTAACTATAAAAGTGTCAAGTAAAGTTTCTTCTTCTGTGGCTTTTAAAAAACTACTGCTCGCTGTAATGAAAAGACAGCATGCCATCTCTTATATTGTTATGGGTCATGGTATCTATGCTAGTTCTCAACATTTTCTTTCAGCCTTCTATATTTTCTTCTTGTTGTTTTCAGCTCCTTTCTCAAGGAATTAAAGCCTTGTTAATTAGTACTGGCCATGCAATCATAGCTAGATTTTGTTATTTAGTTTGTTTCCATTTATCAGCTCTAAATGGTAGCAGATGTATTATTCACATCTTTATCTTCTTTCTTTCGGCCCTGTTTTCTCATCAGGTACATCATCATCACAAACAATGTCTTAGAAAAGAAATGAATAAGAAAAATCTGTTTGAGTATTCTCAAAAAACTAGACACAGTTATTAGCTAATATTTCCTCCCACCTTGTTGTTCCTCTTTTTTTTTTGGTGCCTCTTCTCTTGTTCAGTACAACTTGATGTTGTGGCCCTAATCTCTTTCAACTTAAGTTCAACAGGCAGAATGACCTATTATATGGGGCAAGAGCAGAAGTCCTAATGCAAGGGACCTTGCTGACACTTGCAAAGGACAATATCAGAGACTGTGACAGGAACTTAAATATTCCTTCCATCTCTCTTGATTTTCTCCAGCAATTCTTCCTTCCTTCCTTTCCAAAGTGGCTTCTTTCTTAGCTTGGAATTGACTAGAGTAAAAAAAAGGAAGGGATGTAAGGATAAATCAGCTCATTAATTTTTATTGCAAATTACCTCTTTGCATTAACCAGTGGCTTTGTGAAATGTGCTAAGTAACATGATTTTGGACTGCAACATGGTGATGATTGACAATAAATTGTTAATGAAATGGCAGAAAATTGTGCCATCAGTTTCAAAAAGAAGGGGCTCCAAAGTCTTTCATAAATAAATTTTTTCTTTCATTCTACTCTTGTAGCCCTAAGGCTGCAGGTTGTCCACCTCAAATTAAAGATGTCTGATATCAAACAACAGCTATTCTGAAACTATACATAATAGTATCTTATAATAGCTGCCATCTTACAGAACTTTATAAGCTTTTCAAGATGCTCACAATAAAGGTTAAATTGTATCACAGAAAATATGAGGGAAGAAATCCTTTTCTCTTTTTCAGTTGCTTTGGCTCTGAATCTTTCATCTATTTTTGGGTGCAATTATTTCCAGTAGTGAACTGGACATTTCTTACCTTGCAAGCATAACCCCACAGGGATAAAAACACCATAATGAGAGAAAAGTGCAGGTGAAAATTGGTTGGCAAGGGAAAGATTTAAGCACCTCTTTTTCATTCACTCCTACTGATAATAGTGTTTTATGATGGCTGTTAGACATCTTTTTATACATACAAAATATAACATAACATAACATGACATAACATAACATAATATATATATAGTATACCTTATTGTCTCAAAGAGATACTGACTTCCTCCTGAAAGGAATGACAGGTTAAATTAAATATTTTGTATTGTTACTTTTAAACAATAGAATTATTTATTCTGGAATCACCAGATTGATTGATTGATACCATAACTGAAAGCAAAATGTTGACCTGTATTGGGAACATGGGATGAATTAATTGCAGCTGCCTGTGCCAAATGAACTAGGCATTTCAGCCAACTGTTTTTTTTTTTCTTTAATTTAGCTGAAGACTGCCAACTACTTACCAAAATCCCAAAGGTCAAGTGTCTACGCAATGGACGTCGAGAAGGTGAGCATCACAAGGTTTGCAGAAGGCATAAACTATTATAAGGTCCTAAAGGAAATGCAAAGTAAGAATTGCATCAGAAAGAATATGGAGTTCCTCCTCTGAATTAAGTATGTTCCTCTGCTAGATTCAGTTAAAAAAAACTAGGAAAATTCAGGTTTTTGACACTCATTGTTAGGTCAGAAGAAAAGATCCAGATCAAAGGGACTTATAAGAGTGAAAAGGATGTAATATGTATAACCAGGATGAGCATTTCCAGAACTTTTTATAATAGACAGCTATCATGAGCAACTGTGTACTGCCTGAATAGAGTATTAATGCATTAACTCTCAGTCTCTTATAAATCTCAGGCTGTGACCGTGAGGTTTGCAAATTACAAGTTGCAATTATTGCAACTTCTTCATACAAAAGCAAGAAATAGAACTGGTAGTTTTCAGCATAAGAATGACAATCTACTCCAAAATTTCATACAATATATCCTGGCATTTGTGAATAGGCAACATTCCAAAGCACTTCCTGTTAATATTCCCAGCCCATATTGCTAAACCAGAAAAATATGACAGAACTAACAAAGAATCATAGGGCTATCCTCCTGGTATTTTTGCTAAATAACAACTGACAAGTCAAAAAAGACAGCTGACAGTTAGGAGTATAGTTTAGTAATAGAGTAAAGAACTATGCTCATTAAAACTGTGGCGCCATCAATCTGTCTGGAATACAGATTGCTGTCTTATCTAGCAAAGCTGATTTAGAGTTAACATTATTTGAATCACATTATGCAGATGCCAAATAGAAATAACAGGGACCAATTAGACTATGAATTAAAGTATCCTCTTAAGGTTTTCCAAAAGAGGATAAAAGAAGTGGAATCTGAGCACTTCAGAAAAATATATTTTTTCTCAAGAAATCCTAACTAAATACCTAGATTCTCCTTTTATTTGTAGCAATTAACATTCCCCCTATCTTCAGAGCTTCCCTAATCTTCATGAGTAATTTAGTGGGGGACATATATACAGTAGTTCTGTTAGTGGAACATATCCTGGAGCAGAGGCAATTTCATTTCATCCTTGTGAAAGGGTGTCAGGTTTGTTAAAAAAGACGAAGAAAAAAGACTTGAAGATGAGTAACAAAGAATTCAATGCAGAGAGGAAATTATTATTGGCCATGTTCTATCTAGGTTCAGTAAAATGCAGTTGTCTTGGGAAACTCTAAAGCCTTGTGAAAAAGAAAATATGAAAGGAAATATATAGAGAATATTATTCAGGGATAAAGGAAGGGAGATCCAGTAAGTTGCAAGGAAAGTAAGAGAAAGTATTTCCTATGTGCAAAGGGAGTTATACATTTGAATATTTAGGTCTTTGTGTATGAAGAAAAATCTTCAGGTAGACATAAAAGGAGCCATTTTATTTAAAATCTTTATTTAAGAAAGAATGGCATGTCCAGAATAAAATATTACTGAGCAGAAATAAGTTTGTAGTAAGTGATCAATATATTACACAATGTGCTTTGGCTTAGTAGACAGTACGTTGGTGCTTTATTATTACACTAGAATGGAATTAACAATCTGTTAATAATCTGTAATCTCTGGAAGTGCCATAATAGTTGAACATATGAGCCAGGCATGTAAGAATGAAATATAATTTATGCTGATCAGTAAAATGGAACATGTAAAATTTGGTATATATCAGTGTTTCTCAACCTCAACAACTTTAAAATGTGTGGATTTCAGCTCACAGAATTTCCCAGCTAACATGAAATTGATGATGAGAAACACTGGGTCCAATGAAGGGAAAATCTTTGCTCAGTTCTTTCTGAATAATTCCTGAATAAATTCAACTCTATGGCTAAACCATAGATTTAATAAACAAACAAACAAACCACTGTCATGGAATGGAATGGAATGGAATGGAATGGAGGAGAATAGAATAGAATCTAAATAACAACATTCCTTGATCCATTTAATTAAAAATTAAATATCCATTTAATTTCATTTTCTTGCTTCTCCATTTCAGGGCTAATCCGCTCCCGAGTACGAGGTGCTGATACAGCAACAGCTGATATTCTTACCTTCCTGGACAGCCATTGTGAAGTGAATAGTGAATGGTTGCAGCCAATGCTTCAGAGAGTAAAAGAGGTGAGCAAGTTTTCCTTACAGTTCCAGTCTTTTGCTTTTGATTGACCATTTCGCATCAGGCTCTTTGGCAGTTGCTTAAAACCAAAAGTGATTTTACCAAGCAAAGTTCTCTTAGCAAAATTAATTAAGATAAAAGAATCACATTGCAAAAATTCCAGCACATAAATCATTTTAAATTTAGAACCAATATATCCTTGTATATATTAGAGCGTTTTGATTTTCTATCCAACAGCCTTCCTTCTCTTTACTCACAATGTGGAAGCTTGCTGTGGGCTGTTTATATGAGGCTCCAAAACTTTTATCAGTTTGGGAATTGACTATTACACCTGAAAATGTAATAAACAGAAATGAGGCATTCTAATATCTTTCTTCTCTTTGCCACATTCCTTACCTTGTTACAGTTACTGCTCTCACTACAGTAAGATCTATGGTCTCCAAACTATGAAGTTAACCAACCTAAAAGTGCAGTTTTTATAGTATGGAATAATGTTCTTATGGAAGGAAACTTGCATAAAAAAAATGGAAAATGTGAACATTCTTTCTCATGTATGTATAGACAGAAGGATTGTGGTAATATATTGGAAAAGAGCCAGTTTTCTTCTGCCTGGTGTTTTGGAGAGAAGCCAAGTTCATGGCAGATGCAAGTTCTTCCTTCCACAGTGGAGTCACAACTGTTCCAGAAAAAATAGGAGTCTATTTTTCACCTATTTGCTAGTTCCTAACTGGAGAAAGAACAAGTAAATTTTTGAGTCTAAAGTAATGTTTCTCAAGTTTGGTAACTTTAAGATATGTGGATGGGGAATTCTAGGAGTTGAAGTCCACACATTTTAAAGTTGCCAAAGTTAAGAAACACTGCTCTAGAAGGTATAACTTCATAGAAAAAAGACAGAAGATGTGAGATTGGGAAATTAACAATATGGGATAACCAGGAGGACAAATGAAGTATGATTGAACCGACAAACACAAACAATGTTGGCTGAGCATAGAAGCTATGTGCAAGTAAAGGAGAATGAATCTACAGTCTGAGATAAAAATGGAAGTGTTTTTCCAAGTGAATCACTCATCTGGAATGTCCAATAAAGAGATAAACAGGTCTCCTACAGGTGAGATAGGAGGTTAAGAAAATATTGTTTAAAGAGCCTGACAATGAAAAATAAAAGTAGAGAATATATGTTATTTGATCTCAATCCACCAAGCTAAGAGAAATGCTGAAAACTTTGTAAATAAATAAGTAGTTCATAGAAAACTACCTGGAGTGTAGGTTAAGTTAGATACAAGAACAGGATTAAGCCATACCGTTAGGTAGCATTTAAGTTTTACTATGTATATATGAAGTGGTAAGTGGAGTGTTTTAAGGATGAAACCTATGTTTATTTGTTTTCCTTCCCTCTGCCTGAATTATCCAAAGTGAATCCATAGCAGTGCTATGTATTCACATAGAAGGAATTAAAAAAAAGGAAATTAAAAAAAAGGAAAAGGAAGGATAAATGATACAGCTGGGTAGGCAGTTCTCATTCAGAATGTGACAAGGAGTCAGGAAGAAAGTGTGATCTGCAGTAACAGAGATAGGTAGGCTGATCTTCCTGCCAGCTACAGTATCTGCACCACCTTTTTTAAAAAAATAACCTTTCTAGGCATTTAACAAGGCCCAAGAGAGAGGTGGGAAGAACTGGTAGGGATGAAAACTGCAGATATGTTCAGCTTCATGCCAAGAGGGGAAGAAGGTAAAATGTTACAGATGGTGATTTGAAAACCCTCAGCTTAACAAATCCTCCCTCTCAGTAGCCTATAAATGTCTGATTTATATTTGCTCATAAAACCTTGTTGCTTAATGGAGCAACAATAGTGACAGCTACTCCTATACAAAGGGGAATTCAAGAGAAGAGAATAGTTCCAAAATGTCCTGTCATTGATAGGAATAGATGGCAGGATGACAGCTCAAAGACTTACCCTTAATTGCAGGTTAGTGGAGAATAAAGTTTGGTCTTGGGTTTTTGTGTGGCAAATTCAATGTCAATCACTTTGAGTTCATCAGGTGTGTCAATACACAGTTTTTTGTAAAAAGCCATCATTCATCTGCTTAAGAAAATGTTACTTCTGTCAGGGGACTGAGGATTTTGAACATTTTCACTTACAGGATTTTTCTTTTTTGTTTTTGCTTTATAATGGTGGGAGCTATGACAGATAACAATTAATAGGTTAGTCAAGTACTACACTTGATCTTAGCCAAAAAGCCAAGAAGTGGTTAATAAGTTAAATATTTGTTTAGATATCTGCCACCTCTGCCTTTCTCCCTGTGTCCAGATTCCAGGGGAATGTGTGCACACAATCCTTGTACCAAAGAGTTTCAAGTTCATTCTTTTTTTTTTCTATCTATCTTACACATAATTTTCAAGGCCACCTTTATCTCCGTTCTAATGTCTAAAGATGAACATCTGGCAAAGTTACTGAAATTGAATTAGCCTAGTTAAATAAATATCTGCTTCTGGTCCTTTGCTGATTGCTTTGTTTATATAACACCAAATCAAGCAATAATAAATAACCATAGTAGAAGTATTTAAAATGTGTTTAGGGTTTTCAAATGCTTCATCCAGATTTTCTACTTTGGAAGCACTCAGGCTAAGCCATTTTACTAAGCCAACTAAGGTAGTATAAAATTGCTGCAAACTCTATTGGAGTTCCAATAAAGCTTGAATTTTCTTCCAGGTTTTCATTATTGACTATGTATTCTAGAGACATTTAATTCTTTTAATTCCACCCTAGATTCCACCACATGCCCTCATCAAGTTTTGTGGGGGCATCAGAGAAAATCCCCCAATCAAAAGTTAACAGAAGAAATATGAAAAGAACAGCTATGTATAGTGATGTTATTTTTAAAAAGTCTTCCATAGACAAAATGTAATTTTTAGAATTAAAATAAAATAATAAAAGCAATTAAGAAAAAGAGGATTCAGGCATAGAAATAGTAGTTACAGAAAATTATCGATTACACAAAGTCTTAAAATGGTGCAACTGTAAATAATGATGACCCTTTCTGTGGATTTTTTCAAAAAACCCACGAAGAAGGCTTGCCTGACCAGACTTATACTCTACCAACACTGACAGTAAAGCTGACCAGACTTGTAGTACTCAGCCTGTGTGTAGCACGTTGTCTTGCCTTCCCTTGCAATTTTTTTTTCTGGGACAAAAAACAACCACACATTTTTGTCTCTTCCTATATTTCTTGGTTCTTCTTTCTATTTTGCACTCGCAAGTCACATCCCAAACCCACAGAGTTTATTTGTGCCTCTCCCCAGAATGCCAAAGAACTTACTCATTAGTAAATCCTCTGACAGAAGAAAGTTACACCTTGCTGTGGTGTTGATTAGTTTTTTACAAGGAAGGCTTCCAGAGTATTTTTGCCCTATTTTAGCGCTTATGAATTATCACTTAAAACTGAGCTGTTTATCCATGAATAGACCTCCTTAGGAATATTCTTTTTCTGATCCAAGAAAAAATCTAATTCAGTATAATTTCTGATGTAATCAGAAACATTTCTGAGAAAATGCAGAGACAACACTGAATTTGTAGGGACGAAACCTGGATTTAGTCCCCTCATTAGGCAACTACTTAGAATAGATTGTAGAACAGCAAAATCCAAAGAGTTGTGTTTCCACAATTTTTTGATTTGTGACTAGGAAAAAAAGTGGGTGGCCCTGTCGCATATTTCCTGGGTTTGATTATATTTTTCTGGTTTTCAGTGAGGTTTTTTTGGAAACTCACTGCACCAAACTTTGGTGCATTTTATTTGCTTTATTTTAAATTATGGGCACTTCCACCAGGTATATTAGCAGCAGTCCTAGATCAGCTTCACATCCCTATCATCATCTCTCTTCAGTTGTGTGAAGGTGCTGTTTTAAGCTGATTTTTAGCTGTAATATTGGACTTCTTTGGAGCTTTAAGGCAGGTTCAGTTACCGTTAGATGGAATTTGTGGCTTGGCCCTTGCACTGTGGGTCTTCAGCTTCAGCCATCTCACGGTTCCTCCCAGAGGAATCCTGGCTTAATTGGTTTTTGTTCTGTCCCTGGTAGCCCAAATGAAGCCAGCAGCAATACTAATGACAAGGTTCTGTCAGTTTTTCTTTTTCTTCAGCCATGAATCAGTCTCCTGCAAACTGCCAACTGGCTGACTTTTTAATTTATTTTTTTTCTTTCCCTTTTTGTAGCATGAGGGAAATGGATTTTTATTGCTGCAGGATATGCAGCTTTTTTATTTATTTATTTTTGCAGGAGGAGGCAGAGATTGATGCTTTTTGTTTTCAGCCTCCTTGAATCAGCCGGTGAACTCACAAAGCTGGAAAGGAGAAACGGTGGCAATATGAACGTGCCCTATATGAAATCTGTTTGTGGAAATCAGAATCATTTTTATGACTTCTCCCTTCAGAGATGTGGCAAATAGCTTTGCTGGCTTTTGATGATCAATCCAGGCGCCCTAAAATAATTGGGAGGACTATAAGCTGGCTGACTGAAATTACACCAGCTGTTCTTGGAATATATGCCATAGATATGGGTGCAAACATACTCAGGTGATATGGAATCACCCTTGGGGAACAATGTTAGAGATACATTAATCCTATTAGGAGATAAGTCATTAGATTTTATTGACAACCGTAATGATCAACCTGTACAAATCAACTTTGAAGAAATATGTTAATCGGCATATAGCTCAGGTTTAAAATTGGGAGATTTCTCCATGGAAAACCTAGCAGGAGGGGA
>JANHZU010005679.1:0-12314 GCA_032468055.1 Acrochordus granulatus | reverse complement strand
GATGTATTTCCTGCTTTTCTATCCATGTAGCACTCAAGGTGGCTTTAACTTTAATGAGTGTGTTCCTTAAAGAAGCTGCAGGGTTTTTTGTCAGGCTTAAGCAGAGGCTTCTTTTATGAGGAGCAGTTGCTGCTGGGCTCACCTGAGTCTGAAGCACTTTTTCTGATTCCTTTCTAAGGGTGCAGAAAAACTGCTATTAAGGCCTTAATATGGCTGCAGCCTGGTGCTAACTACAGCTGTACAGACAATGTCTTAGAGAAGGGAAAAAGCAGGTGCAGCTGTTGTATGCAAGAAAAAGGATTACTGGCCAAAGCTAATGAGCCCTTGAATTGGATATTTATGGATATTACTATCTGTATGTTTGCAGCTAATATCAGAAATCTTGACAGTCTAAAATGATCCAGATGTTAACCTGAGAAGAATGATTTGACAGGAATGCCTACTGTGTAAAAGCATTAATGTAAAAAAAAAGATCAGGTTAACTGGATGGCACTGCCAGCTATTTCCTCCTTGTGTGTGCTCTGTTAACCTATTAATTTTACCCATTCAGTAGAAGCTACAGATTTGTCCCTTGTTGCCCTTGTCAGTCAAGCAGATGTGACAAGAATCAGTTTTATATCTGTGGGAGGGGAGGCTACTGAGATCGTGTTGTCATAAAGCATCTTTTGTCTTGCTAGAGAAGATGATGAAGAAAGCCCAGCAAACAAGAGGACTCTAACCATTCAACTGCAGAATACTTTTATTTCTTTAGTAAACATGCCGCACAATTTGCATTTTGGAACTGCATCTTTCCCACTGTATAAACTACTGTGGTTGCTATTTATGCAAGCTTATAGCTGACTTCCAAATACATAGAAGAGAAATACAAAATTGGTTTTCTAGGGCAGAAGGGATAGGGCCTCTGTTTCATGACTCTGTTTCACAGAACATATGAATTCGGTAAAGTTACAGGCAGAAGAAGCAGTTAGGTAATCTCCAGAAATACCTGCGCGCTTCCTCTCTTTTCTGTTGCCTTTTCACAGATTAATGAAACAGGTGCAGGCTTCAGATAGTGGTTACCTATAAGCTGATTTGCACAGATGAGTTGAAGCACAACCACTGCAAGAGGCACAAAACAAAAACCATCCACTGTACTAATATTAGTTACTTGTTTGCAGGTTAACAGGGTAAAACTAGGTTGGCATTAGTTATTCAGTAGAAGTGCAGCAGGCACCAATACCAGACAGTAAAACCTAACCAAGAAAAAAAGAAGCATGTCAGAGTAGATCAGTATTTGGGTGAGATATCATCAGGAAATCTCAGAAATTTGGGATAGAATGAGACAACAAATATGCCAGAAGAAAGCACACATTAGAAGTTCTTAAAACAGCCCTTCAGATCTCTGGAGGTAACTCACCTGGAGGTAACCCACTCCGTAATATAAGGGCATTTCCAAAAAAAGGCAGATTGCTCTACCCCAGCCTTCTCCAGCCTTACATAGGGAATTGGATGGTTGATTCTACGTGCAGATTCCAAGAGGCCAGTTGCAGCAAGTGTAACTCCTGGATAGCTTTGAAAAATAGCCTCATGTTTAACATATTGTGGTAATAGAGTGGAGAAGTTATGAGGGTGTGGGTAACTGCTATCAGAGCATCATGTTTCAAGAGGGATGCAACTTGTATACCAGTCAAACTAGTCAAAGACCTTCCACACAATCTAATGGTTGTTATGAATCTAGGAGGACCTCTAAAGCAGACTTGCTACTTCAGGGTGGGCTTCTCAATTCAGAATAGTACCAAGTCAAATAGTTTCTGGGCAACAGCACTTTAATCTTGCAGGGATTCCATCTCAGAGTCTAGCAGCTTCCAGGCACCAGTCCACGATTTCTGGTATGTCTGGCTCAGCCTAGGAAATTCTTTATAATTAGGCATAACTATGATCCAATGAATGTATTCCACCAGTGGCTATACATCAGTGTAAAATAATACCAGGGAGAGAGATAAACCCTGAGCCGTCCCTAAGTGACTCTCCCTTAGATAACCTTTTCTCCTTTATTTATTATCTCCTGCACCCAGGAGGGAATTGAATTACTCAAGAGCCTTGCAACTAGTTCAGAAGGATACCATGGGTAAAATGCTTAAAGCTTTTTAGAGATCTAAAAGGATCAGGATCTCCCCTCCTTCAGGCTCCAATGCAGGTTATTTACCAGAATCATCCAAACAATTTCCTCCTCTACCTTGGCAAGAATCCTGACTGAAAAGAATTCAGACAATTGGATTTCTCAAGGGCAAGATATAGTTGGAGCCCTGCCACTATCTTGGCAACTTTCTCAAAAAGACATGGTTGGAGACCAGAAAATATCAAGAAATACCAGAAAATAATTCAAACATCTTGAATTATCAAGATTCGTTGGAGGTTGCATCTTTTCATGTACTCAAATAGATATTCAGTTATTAAAATGAAAGTATGTTTACCTCAATACTGAAATTTCCAGGGAAATATAGAGATGTTCACTGCCTTTAGACACATAGAAATTTAACTAGGAAAGCATGGGGTCCCCATATATGCCTTTACACTACAAGGGGGTCTGTCCTAGCTACAATATTTACAGTTAGATAACTGATATTAAGGTATTGATTACAGCATGTCAGTTCACTAAAAACAGAAGATTTACCAAGGAGCAAAAGCAATCTGATTCAAAAACGTATTAGTTTGATTTCTATATTCCTCAGCCAAACTCCAGAAATCCAAACTCCTCATTTGTTCCACCCTTTTAAGAAAGACAGACCTGATGACTTCATCACAGATTGGATCATATGGGTAATGGATTTTGTGGTCCTTTATCATTAAAAGGATTTGCTGAAAAGCAAGGATATTTCATGAAAGGATTGATCCTGAATCTTTTGTAAATAAAATCTTCAACTCAGGCTTAATTTTAGTGGCTCCAGAGACAGTTCTGTGTAGTTTTCCTGCCCACAATACAGGAGTGGTTTCTTGTTGTTGTCTTATAAGTTTTTTTTAATTTTCAAATTCCCAGTCAGACTTTCCTGGTGGTCCCTCATTCAAAAGCTAACTAGACCTGGTGGTCTCTCATTCAAAAGCTAACCATTTTAGCTTATGAGGATCAACCAAGTACAGCTAGATTAGGAAATCAAAATATAATGCAGTGAATATTAAAAAAGAAATTGAGAAACTTGCTTAATTATTTCTGTTTTTATTTAGTAAATAGATATTTGGGGACATACAGAGTAACAAGAAATGAAGGAAAGAAGAAGACACATTTTACATCTTGAGACTATTCTTTTTCTTCTCTCTTCTTTCCCCCTTGCAGAAATGGAAGATGAAAGGTAGCTTCATCCAACATTTTGTCAGTGGCCTGTGCTTAGAAAACGAGTCCAGCAGATTAGTGACCAACATCTGCCAGTCGGATATTCTGGGTCAACAGTGGGAGCTGCTTCAAGCCACATGATGGTTGCCCAGCATCTTTTCAGTTCTGATACGTTTTGCATGAGACTCTGGGAATGGAAGGGGCTAGGGTGGGGTATGAATTCTGGTTTTCTTTAAACCTAAATGTTTTGATTATGATCCTCAGCCAATAATCATTTCAGATGAAATGTCACTGTTTTTGGATTCATGTTAATGAAATACTCCAAGCTATACGGCAACATCAGTGGAAACGGCCCATCTTTTCCCACTTAGAGTAAGAGTGGGAACTGGTTGGGGAAGAATCTATCACAATAACCAATGTAGGTTTAAGCCTGATTGACAGTTGTTCCCTTTTATTCCCTTATCTCCAGAGAAGCCCATGGTCTATGATTCCATGGGGTTTCTGCATTTGGTGACCATACTTGGTGTCAACTGCTGATGAGTTTGCTTGAGACATGATGTTGCCTCTCATTTTGCATGTGTCTCATTCTGTTTGATTTATGGAGAGGATGGCAAAAAAAGAGGAAAGGACTAAATTATTAAAAAGTGCATAATAGAGGAGAAATGAGACAGAGGTAAAGCTTTTTTAGTTTGTTTCTGAATGTGCTTTATTATTGGAGGATATTTATATCATTCCTTGCAGAAAAAGGATTCCTTGGTTTCTCTGGCAGGTAGGATTAATAGAACTATAGGAAGAAAGCTAAACCAGTCTTCATCAGCAAAGATGTCTGGTATATTTCTTACACTTTAAGATCTGAAGTACAGAAATATTTGTAAAATTACATGAGCAAAGGCTCCTTTTTTCTGCTCTCTGGAGAGAATGCGTATTATTTCCATGCTTTTGTTAACATATGTTTGGGATACAATTATGGAGAAAAGGCAGCTCATGATAATTCTATATTTTTGCAAACACAGCTTGGGCTGATGGCCAAAGAGTCAACTTGTACTTGTACTTTCACAGATAATCCTTCTAAGTTAATCAAAATTGGATTTCTTCCTAAGGCCCTATCAGCTATTTCCCAGCCTAGTCAATCTGAGAAAACTTTTGGAGCCAAGCCCAAAACAAAGCTCTCCTTCCTTGTGTGTGTGTGTGTTTACTGCAAAACATGAAACTTAACTATTGGCCCATATCCTCATGATAATTTCGTATCAGCCAGCAAAATGTAAATAGTGCCCCTGTCCCTTTTCTGATGGCAAAATGGCAATGCTTGTTCTGAATTAATTTAAAAAGCAGTTTCTTTGAACATGTGCTTGGTAATCTCAGTAGATCAGAAGGAGTCTGATAGCACCTCTACCAACCAACCAATTGTATTAAAAGGCATAGGCTTTCAATTGCTGTATCTCACTATATCATAATGTGTCTGATGAAGTGAGCTGCAATTCACAAATGCTTATAACTTTTAATAAAATTGGTTAGTTAGAAAAGGTGCTACCAGATCTCTTCCAATTTTTCGCTACTATAGACTAACACATTGCCCTTCTTACAAAGTCAGTTGAATAAAGGGAAACTTATTTATACACAAATGCACACAGATTGAACTACACATTATCTGTATGTCAATGGATCAGAGCATTGACTATGTTGATTGGACTTCAGCAAAATGTCAACCTGTTAGCCAATTGAAGAAGCCGCATGTCCAGATACTATGTCTTAGCTGTCAAATCTAAATTTAAGACAACATATTTGATGGACCCTTTCTGTTAGTTAATTTTCAAAATATTCTGCTCCCTTTTCCCCTGATTTGAAATATCAAAGTGTCAGAAGGCATAAGAATATGCTTAAACAGTCATTATGAATCTGATTAGTGAATTGCTCCTATGTACAACAGGAATACTCTCTGCTTGTCGGTTATTTCTAGTCTAAGAAATCATTTCTATATTGACAAAGAAGACATCAGGATTATTCCAACAGTATCTTCAGGACAGATGGCTGCAGAGGTGAAGGACTAATATCACTAAACCTTAAGAAAACCTTCCCCTCAATATCTAATTATTTCTAATGGGTTTATCCACTCTCATTTTCACGGATGCCATCGTGAGCTGTAAGCAGTTGTTAGACCCAAAGATTCTTGGAGCAAATATAAAGAGGTTAGAAAGTTTCTGAAGGTAATAAAAGATGGCTTCTGGATATTTTTAAAGTTGTAAGATCACATACTTTACTCTGTTGTAACTTCTTTATTATATATTGCAAAAATCGAAATCTTCCCTTTAATGGAAGAAAAGGTTTGACAGTTACAAAGATTTGAATATTAATTTATTATCAATGGCATCTTGTACATATTTACCCAGAATAATAAATTCAAGGGAATTTAACACCCAAGAAAAGGATACAGAATTGCAGCGTAAGGGACAGTTTAGGAATACTGCTGGACAGATAGTTCCTATTACCACCAATGGAAAGAAAATGATGAATCAGCCCTCGTGGAGAACATTTTTACAATAAGAAAAAAAGATGAAAATGACCGTAAAAACAAGCAAGGAGGCTACAAATGGAAGATTATGTCATCTGATCCCCTGTAATATTTTGTGAACTGATTATGTGCCATCAAATCATTTTCGACTGCTAGCAACCACATAGATTTTCTCCATGACAATCTATCTCTAACCTGTTCTTTCAAGTCTCCCAATGGTGCACTCATTGACACTGTAACTTGAGTCCAGCGATCATGCTGCTTACAGGTGAGGAAATTGCATTACAAATCACTAATTTGGAAGTACATCAGGTATTATATCTGTTGCTAAACAGGATATCAAGATTTTAAAATACTTGGGTAACAATAACAGGCCCAACCTGGGAATACTGTCCATCCAGGATGCTTCTAGGGAATATTTTTAATTTATAGCAACATTGACATTTAGTGGGGTGGGTGAGTGGGTGGGTGGTGGAACTGTTTTGGAGTAGACTGAAGAACTGTGCAAAATCTTTCAATGAATAGCATTAACAGAATGAAGAAATCCTAGCAAAGTGACAGTAGTCAAGCACTGATTTCCAGATTTAAAAATATTTCCAAAATGATACTTCTCTTAACACTATGTTATTAATCTGATGCTTAAGAATGTCACCTTACTATTCTTTTAAGTCATGGATGGCATCCTTCAGCCTACAGCCTTCAGGTGGTCCTTAAGCCCCCTTTTATAACAGTCCCCAGAAAGTGTGACATTGGAATACTGAACTATGATTTCTTCTTGGATGTTTGAGCAGGAAATAACTAAAATATGCTCAAGGTTTGTTTAAACTTATCTTACAGAGACAACCTTCCTTAAATTGCTTGAAAATCTTGGCCTCATCAAGCTCTTCACCGCTGTACAAAGTTTGTACATGCCAAAAAGTTGCCAATTCTGCTTCAGAGAGATTTAGATCCACATGTATATTCATGCTTGCAAATGGTGCTACTTGCTAGTGTGGAAGGGTATTAATCCAAGATGAAAATAGGGAGGGCTAAAAAATAACCATCCGTAAAAGGAATTATGAAACATGTATCATGATGTCAGCTCTGTCCCTTAAAATTCTTGTGTTCAGTGTTACAATAATGTATCAGCATAGCTTGCACTGTGGTATCACAACACATGTTTTGTCACTTTGGTCTTTTCGTGGTCAGATATGGATATTGTAGGCTGGAGTATGGTCATTTGGCGTCACTCACTATATTATGGCAGCCACAGAGCAAGATCCAATATTCTATTTTGTACAGCGCATGTCTGACCAAAAAGGGGATGATTGCATGAAGAATGAAGAATTTCAAACTGCAGCTATGGACAGATGCTGAGGTAGGCAAAACTTGGAGCCAGCAAGTATTTTTTACTGTAAGTGGCTATCTTTAGGAACAGTCACAAAATATCCCTGTATTAAAAAGGGTGTATCAGTTTAATACAGAGCACTATACAGTGGAACCTCACAAGACAAGCAACAAATTTAATAAAATTTATTCTGCGAGATGAGCGGCGACTCACAAGACAAGCAAGCTTCGCGCGATAATTTAGGTGTCATCAGTCAGCGCGCTCTGTATTTCCCGTTCAGGCAGCAACCGCGTGAGAGTTCTGCCGATGCTGCCATGTGCAGTTTACACCGTTACTGTCTTGTGCTGTGCTGTGCTGTGCTGTGCTGTGAGATGTTGCTGAGGGAAAAGGGGAAAGGCCCTTTTGCCTCAAGCGGCAGCGGATCCTGTCCGGCAGGGGGTGCCGGACAGCATCCGGTCTAGCAGCAGCCAAGGCCGGAATCTGCCTCGAAGCAGATCCGTAAGTGCTGGTTAGTTTGCTCTGTTTCTGCTTTATATCATGTGTTAATCCTGGTTACTTGTTTCAGATGTTAGGGACAATCACTTCTACCTCAAATTCCATTGAAAATGATTTTTTGGTGAATATTTTTGGGGGCGTGGAACGGAGCGTCCGACTTTCCATTGTTTCCTGTGGGAAACCTCGTTTCGCTTTAAGAGCATTTCACGGTAAGAGTGTTCTCCCGGAACGGATTAGTCTCGTCTTATGAGGTTCCACTGTATACTGCTCTCTTCCTGAGCTCCCCAAAGATGTTCTTACTCTAAAAGACTTTTTTTTTCTGGACAGATGAGCAGATTTCCAAGTGTGGCACTATGCTTCAAATGTCAATTTTTATTTTCTAAAGATACCAATATGGCCTAGAAGTATTCTCGTAATTTATGATCTTGCTGAAAGCTGGTGCCTTGCAACATGGTGGCTTGCCATTTAATTTTCTTTGTTTGTTTGGTGTTAAAAATAAAGTCATCCGGGTCAGGGAGCCTAGCGAGTGTCAAGGACATCACGTGTAGGAACATTAGCGCTCAAGGACATCACACTATCTACTCCAGCATAGATTATTTTCATTGTCTCAACAATATTTTTGTCATGGTTTTGAATTTTAAAATCTTCAGCTTGTAAATGTAGCCAGAATAATGAACAGCGACTTGATTGCAAGAAAAGGGGAAGGGAAGAGCAGGGGATTTTCAAACAAACAAGTAAAATGCCATCCACTGTCCACTAAATGTGCAGAAAAGGGAGTTATCAAGATTTATTGAATGAGGCTCCAAAATGAAATCCCAAATATTTTTGGAAGGGTTTGTGTTTTTCCCCTCCTCCTTATTTTATTACAAATGCACTTTTCCAAAAAGTAATTTATGTGAACATATTTTTCTTCCCTTTTTTTCCAACCAAAGCATGTACCAGAACTTGTCTGTTAAGATGCTAGAATAAACTCCACTTCTAAAAGTTGTGTTTCTTGGCCTTCATTTGCACGAATCAGCCAACGTTCGCAAGCTCCAGGATTATACCTAAGATCGTTTCCAGCATCACTCAGGCATTGCTTTCCCATCAATCAGCTAGAAGAACTAGTAAAGCGTTCCCTACCCGCGTAGGCAGAATCCCATTCCAACAAACCTGGATGCTCTTTCGGAAATCCACCTTCTGTCTGTAACTGCCTTTTCACTAATATATCTTCCTCCTTTCTTTGAAATTGCTGAATTAGTTGATTTCTGTTCACTGTGCCATGCCTAAAAAACAGGTATAAAAGTTTCCCCTTTCGGTCGTGTCCAACTCCAGGGGGCGGTGCTCATCTCCGTTTCACAGCCGAAGAGCCAGCGTTGTCCGAAGGCGCTTCCGTGTTCACATGGCCAGCTTGGCTATACGCCGAGGCACATGGCACTTGGTTGGCTTCCGCATCGAAGGTGGGACCTATTTGTCTCCTTGCATTTTCACATGCTTTCGAACTGCCAGGTTGGCAGGGGCTGGGTCCTGGGTCTTGAACTCAGGCTGCCGACTTTCCGGCCGACAAGCCTGGCGTCTCAACCGTGAGGCACCACGCCCCGTGCCATGCCTACATTGTGCTTACTTAATCCGGTCCCGTTCTCTGCACAGGAAGTGTTAGTTAATTGCCGCTTCTCCCTTAACAGCAAGAATAATTATTGGTTGGAGTTTATATTCCTATTATTTTTGGTATTACAGCTGGAAAGATTAATGTGTCAGAAAAAAAGATCCTTCTTAGAAATTTGCCTTTCCAGCAAAAAATATCTGAGCGAACCAAATGAATCTCATAAGTCTTACCATTAAGTAAGTCTGCAGAGGTTTGAAATCATCAAGGGAATAACGTGTCCCCTCTTTTTCTTTCCTGGCAATGCTGAGTTTTCTGAACGACTTATAATTATTAGGATGAAATGGGGACCGAAGCACAGCCTCTTAGTCCAAGAGATACTATACAGCAAACAACTTGCTGAAAATTAAAGGGAAAAAAAGCAATTACCAGAGTGATATCATGCACCTCATTTCTGGTTGGTATTTGCAGGAAGGCCGCAACACGTTATTTTTTAAATAAAGAAATCCCCATAAAATAATTACTGTATAGAGTTTGTTGCCACAAGTGTTGATATCCATTGTACAGTTTTAAAGTTTAGATTAGACTTTCGTGGGAAAGAGATTACCTCTGTGAGATCTTTGGAGTTTCCATGCCCAAGAGATAATACCTATTTCATCTTTCATCCAATTCAGTTGCTGAGTATTAAAAATTGGGGAGTAGCTATAGGAGGAGGCTTTTGTTTTCATTTTTGCTGGCCTCCCGGAGACATCTTTTTGATCATTACAAGGAAGTAATGGCGACTACGTGGCCTCATCTGGCAGGTCTCTGAACATGTTGCTGCTATTATATCGTTAGAGATGTAATCATTCCAAAAGTTTATTTTTACTTTTACTCATGGCTTCGGTGCATATCATTGAATAAGAAACTAATTAACTACCACTCGTAGCATTTCCATGGAAACCAACACAAAGCACGTTGCTTTTGCCTGCGAATTAAGCCATTGTTCAACAAGATAAAAAATGCAATACTGTACCCCCATTTGTATAATTAAGCTCTGTACATGAACATGTCTGTGAAGAGAAAGCCTTTTGGATTAAAGGTGAAACGTCTTAGACTTGAGAAAAATCCAGTCCAGATGCCTGTTTTTTAAACTTAGTTGCGATGCTCTGTACATGAAGTTCTTCTAATTTTTCAGCAGTTTCTTGCACCAATTTCTTGTCCTTCCATCGAAGCACCCTATGTCAGTTTATTCCTTACAATCTCTTGTTCCATTTTTACTCTGTGCCAGAAACCAACAGATGTGGATGTACGGTAGATCTCTGAGAGGGTGAGTTCAGCGGGTTGCCACAGATTTTCTGCCCCCATTGGTTTAACAGTTGCAACAATAACTACAAAAGCTCTGTAATATAATTTTGGATGCAATTCCCAGACTAAACATATAATCAGGATCATCTTGCTCCTTGGTCCTATCCATGCAGTCTTCAACTTTGCATCTGCTTCTAATGAATGGCCTCTGGAATTAGAGCAAGAAAAACAAGATTCTAAACATCCCAGGTTTTATCCACATAACTATGTTCATTGCTCCTTTTAATCTGGCTTTCTATCAGATCTGTATTAATGAGTATTCCAGGACCAAAAAAATAAAGTCAGTGATGTAACAACTCTATTTTAATACAGATATTGGGAATAAGCATTTAAAGAAGTTTCTTTGAGGAATGGAATTTCATGAAAGTTAAGACAACCCTTCCCACACTGGTTCCCTTGATCTGCCTTGGAGGAGAAGTCTCCTTCCCACCTGACATTAAATTAGGAAGGATGACTTAAATGAGAATCAGTCATCTAATCAGAATGGTTTCCCTGTACATTTTGAATTTTCTCACTCATACAAGTAGATCAAATAACATCTGCAAGTAAAAGGCACTGGCAGACAAAGCATCTTTCAGGAAGACAAATCCTTTGCCTGATTAGCTCTGCATTGATGTGTATGTACTCCAAGGTTTTGAGCAAATCTTGCATATTCTTGACCCTTTTTAGGTTGAGATGCCAAGGGATCATCCAAGAGCCTTTGGCAAAAGCAGCTTGTCCTCTGAGCCATCCCTTAAAAGTTTACAGACAACATAGCTAATTGGTAATGAAAGGTTATTTTGGGACTATGATGATTGCAGGCCACAATCTCCTGTCATTACCCTATTCCAAATGAGTAACTCTTAAGCCCTCACTATGCTAAGGCAATGGGAGGGAAATATGGCAGCCACCAGAGGAAACAGTGTGGTGACTACCCACTATTTTGTAAACCAATCGCTATGATACTTCAAAAAAGAGAAATATTGAAAGATCTGAGATTTCACTCTTATGAGCTTTCACGGACGAGGCTGGAAAGTTTTGGATGTAGAGGTGTGTTGGTATGTGGGCCAAGACAGCTATGCAATTCAGATTCTTCCTTGCACTGTGGATGTGAAAGATAAAGTTCAGTTCTGAGGAAGATCATATAGTACCTTAGTGAAACTAAGACTGTTGGCTTCCAGTTTAGGGAAGTGGAAGTAGGAAGAAAAACAATGAAAAGGATGATCTTTTATGATAATTTTGAATGATGGGATGAGAAACTCTAGGGCTATCTGATTTGCAGTTGGGATCCTTGAACCATATAAAGAAAACTGATAATTGGTTAGGAGAGCTATTTTATTTTTAAAAAATACAATGCTTGCTATAAGCAGCAGAAGTGCTGGAAATAGGCATTGTTTCTTGTTAGCAAGCAGAGAAATGCTGTTAGAATTAGGTGCCTACTGCCCAGTTACTTTGTGTAATTTCCTTATTATCTTTGCCTTAGTCAATGGATTTTCCTGGCTCTAGTCAATTTCGTTTGGCTTTGTTAATGGTGAACAATATTTCTTTCTTTTCAGCAAAGAAAGGATTAGTGTGGGCAGGGAGGCTTTGTTCAGAGGCAAGAATATTTCCTTTGGGGTTGACAGGATTATATAAAGTGGGGAACTGAACCTACAAGGACAGGGAGAAATGTCCTAGAAAGAAGTTCTCATCTCATTTCAGCTGCCACGCCTTTGTTTCAGGGCTATTTCAGGCATTTCCAAGGGCACAGGGAGGATCTTTTTTTCCT
>JANHZU010005678.1:52956-68552 GCA_032468055.1 Acrochordus granulatus | reverse complement strand
AGGTTAAGGGAGGAAAAAGAAAGAGGAAAAGAGAGAGGGAGGGGGAGGGGGAGGAGAAAAAGAAATGAGAAAAGAGGGGCTTCTGAAAAACTGTTGTAGCAAGAGAAGAGGATTTCTAGACTGGATGAACGAGAGATTTTCCCTAGTTCTTTGCTGCGCTTCCCCAATCCATTCCAGACCGTTTGTAGCAGGACAACAGGAAAGCAAAAAAATGGGATGGTGGGGAAACAGGAGATGGGAGAGAAGAAATAAAAGAGTGAAAGCAAAATGAACAGAATTGGGCACCTTTAAGAGAGAGCGAGTCCCCAGAGACGAATGTGGCCAAAGGGACGGAGAGCAGCATTTAGCACGTGCTCCCACCTCCACGCAGAAGGAGCAAAAAAACGACCGACCGCAGACCCAGCGTCGGTCCAGGACATTCGTTTTGCACCACTTTTCTTTTCTACAGTATTTCTCCCCCCCACCTTTAAAAGAAAATAAGGGGGGGATCCCACATGCACACATACCCAAGCACACACACGGATATCTGAACAACCGGATGGGGTTCAAGTTTGTGATTCGGTAGCAGAGAGCGGCTAGAATTAAGAGAAAGTCCGGCCGGCTCCAGCTCAACAATGGTTGGCACTGTGGGGAAGGAAGGTAGCCCCCTGCTCCCTCTGTCCCCAAAGTGGTTATTAAAGCTTATGGTCCCAAAGAATAAAACCAAGAAAAGGAGGGTGAGGATCGGAACAGGAGGCTTGGGAGGGGGCTCGTTTCTGTCTAGAGTTAAAAGTAAGATTTAGAAAAGAGGAGGCGGCGAAACGGGAAGGAAGGAAGGAGCTTCTGTGGATGAATCCAAAAGGGTGCCTTGGATGTGCTGCGAAGGAATGGGGAAACCTTGGGGCAAAGTGGTGGGCACAAAACTGAAAAAACAGCCGAGAGGAGCTGCACTGTCTGACCAGACTACTAAAGTGGGGTGAAAATAGCCGGGGGGGAATTTCTTCTAGGAACAGCCCAGGGACCTGACAGGATACTGTAGACCAGTGTTTCTCAAGCTTGGCAACTTTAAGATATATGGATTTCAGCTCCCAGAATTCATGCTGGCTAGAGAATTTGGGGAATTGAAGTCCAGACATCTTAAAGTTGCTAAGGATGAGAAACACTGCTGCTCTCCAAGAGGCGAGTCAAGACTTTTAAGGCCTTTCCCTCATTGAAACGTCCCAATGCATGCCAAGTGAGACAGGAGGTTTCATCTTCCTTTCACACGTGCTAATTACTCTTTCCTTTTGGACAAAGTATTAGGCTTTGTTCCTCTGGTCCACAAACAAGTCTATTTCCCCACTTGCAGTCCACACTGGCCAAAAGCAGCAAAGACATACATGAAGATAAGTATGTAGGATAGAAAGTGGCCTGGCGAAGGAGGAAACGCCTAAAGTCTGGTGAAGGACTCTGTCTGTACGTGTGGCTTGCAAGGGCACGCATGTGTAGGTTTCATGCATAAACAAGACAGCAGTAGGTACCCTGTGCATACAGAATGCACGCATGTGTTTCACGGGGTGGGCATCCAGTGAGGCACAAAGGTCAATATTTGGCAGGGCTGCATCCACAGAAGGCCTCAGCTGCATACAGGGACCAGCTGGGAAGGAGAGCAAGGAGAAGAAAATCGAAAAGAAAGGAGACCTATAGAGAGGTTTTCTGGCCTGCAACTAGTGAGCGACGAGAGAGTTTGATGCACAAAGGAGAGCGATGCAGGAAGCAGATCAAATGATTGTGCTACTCCAAAAACCACCCACTGTGGTGGGAAAAAGACAGCAGTGAAGGTAGGAGCGAACTCCAGCAGGTATACAGTGGGGAAAGACAGGGCAGGGGAATCCAGAAAACAGCTGCCTGATTCTTGCTTGGCCCCCTTGGAAAACCACACTGCAGATGCACAATCGGGAGGGAGGGAGTGCAAAGGAAGGGAACTGGGCAGGCAGGCCGACAAGCACGCGCGCACACACACACACACCCTTTAGAAATCATCAAGGCAGCATGTGGGGGGGGACCGATGAGGTTGGAGTGCACATTTGCATTGGGTGAGGAACGGGGCAAGAAAAACGTTAATACATCCAACCCCATAAAAGAAGCTGCCTTCCTCCTGAGCCAGCATTTCAAGGCTGAATGTCAACTCCTCCCCCCCACTGCTCCAAGAAAGCAAGGTGTACCAATGGTGGCACAGAGGGACATTTGGAGGTGAGCTGTGGGGGGGAGAGAAGGGGATGATGCAGTGCATGGTGGGAGGAATACGCATTTCCCCAGCATTGTAAAGCGACAAGGCTACCTCGGACCCCACTTACTCCATGGCTGTCCAGGAACAAGTGGATGGAGCAAAAGGCCACCTGGCCCTCTGCAGGCCAGACCTGGAGAAGGGGGCACAACCCCCTGCGCCCTCTTTGCTGCACAAGTAAGGGGGTGGAGATGCCACTCTGGTTCAGTGCATGGCTTTAAGTAAAAAGGTTCTCTCAGAGTCCGTGTCCGACGGTCGGATTTGTGAAGCTGAGTCTTTCTGCGCCTCCACCCCAGGGCGAGTATTAGCTGTCCTTCAGCAGCAGTTTCTCCTCGGGGCAACGAAAAGGAGGTGAGGATACACCAGGGGCAGGGGGGACGGCACTGCTGTTGGAGACCGAGTCCTCGGCAAATCGAGCACAGGCCTCTGTCGTGATGTGGTGGCAGGAACGCAGGTCAATGCGGGAGAGGCGTGGACAGCGGCGGAAAAGCGGCAGACACTGGTCCGTCAGCCGGTTACATCCTGTAAGGACAGGAAGAAGGAAGTTGGTCCTGTTCTGAGAAAGCACTGCCTTGATCAGATCCCGCTATGGGGAGATGGGGCCTGGCTCAGGATACTGGGCAGCAACCGGGTCTGCTCTTAAGAGAGGGAAGAATAATTCACTCCAAGCAAATTAGCAACAGGCAACTTCTCAGAAAGGTGGACAATGTATGGCACTGGGGGACAATGTCATGGCCACTACAGGTAGTCCTCACCTCGGGATCATAATTGTGTCTGGAATTACAACTGTAGTCATGGTGGTCATTAAATGGATTTGCTTAACAGCCGCCAGAAAAAACTGGATGCCTGTTCCTCGCTCAATGCAAAAATTGTTGTAAAATTGAGTTTGACTTGACTTACAACTGATCCCAATTGTGGTCCTAAGTCAAAGACTACCTGCATTGTTCAAAGTCTGTATCTGGTAGTGGGATCTAGACAGGGGTCACAGGAGAAAAACAGGTTGGAAGAGGGCCACGGAAGAAAAACAGGTTGACAAACACTGGAACAAATGATGCCAGATACTGGGAAATACAGGCTGCTATAAAATTACTCCCATCCAAGTTCAACTCCTTAACTGCTACACTGCACTGTTCTCTCAGGAGGCTACATCACTTTGGTGCCCAGTCAAGCAGGAGAGGTGGAATCAACAGCAAGGATTCAACTCACCGGTGAGGTTGAGTTCAGCGAGGGTCTCTCGGAGTGGAGAATTAGCAGCGGTCAGCAGGTTAACAGATTGGTCACCTACATGGTTGCAGTGGCTCAGGTCCAGTTTGGAAAGCTGAGGGGTGTGCCGGATTACCAAGCGCAGAGAAGCATCTGTAATGTCCAGACCGGAGAGCCGTAGTTCAGAGACATTCTGGAGCCGGCCCCGGCTGTCTGTCTGACCTAGCAGGGCAGGAAAAGAGAGAGGAATGAGCCTTACTTGACAAACCAGGGCTTCAGTTTGGCTTTTGCTGCTCTAAATGGCAGTTTCAGGACTTTGAAAGGTTATTTAACAGGCTTGGGCAAAATAATTCATGTTTGTTTCAATGGAATGACTTGGACCCCGGAGCCAATTAGATTTTCTTTGCTAAAGCAAAGAGGCCACCCAACAGGAGGGCCATGAAAAGAGATTTTCTGCCTTGCTGCTTCTCCAGCCACTTGCCAATACCAGCTGCAGTAAAGGGTGAGATCCCACGTGTGCTGAGGGAGCTTCAGGGCAGGCGCCTTTAGAACTTGCAGCCTTTGAAATGGTGCTGCAGCAGCCCAACCTTGAGGGCTCCACAGTGCACATGGAGTGGACAGTGAGCTTGGTGCCTTGGGCATGTATGCAACAGATCTGTATCTACCCAGCTTGGGACACCTCAGTTTATATACAAGAATTCAGGACTATGACAACCTGCAGCATTCCCAAAGCTTCCCATGTGAGCTGAAGGATTTTTGAAAGAGGATGGCTGGGGTGGAGATGGCAGGCAATCCTACATTAGAAGTGGTAAGCGCCAAATCTGATTGAATTTCCATTTCCTCCATCACCAGTTTTCCACAGCCACAGAACCCAGGACCAGAAATAATGGGCATAAGTTACAGTTATCAAAATAGTTGTCTACAATACAGTTGTCTAAATAGAAGGAAAAGCATCCTGGCAGTAACAAAATCTTTACAATTGCGGCTTTTCCCTCTCTAGAAATTTTAAGGAGAGGATGGACAGCATTTTCCACAGATGGTTTAGCGGGTTAAAGTTAGCCTTTAACTGTCACAGAAGGCTTTGCTAGATAATCCCTATTGTCCCTTCTGATTTTACAGCAGTCAACCACTGAATACAAGGGCCCACATAACACTGAATTATAATTGTTCCACAGGCTGAGTTTGTATGATAGGACAGGTTAAGTGGGAATGGCTAGTTTGCAGCTCAGTGCATTGTTTGAATGCAGCCAGTGTTGAATATGTCAAAGCAAGTGCTGGCAATTTCTCTAGAGGCTTACAGTTAGCTTGCCTCCAAAACTGCTTTTAAAGATTGGCAAAGTCTTGAGAGATTTTAAATAACAATGTCAACATCTCACAAGATTTTAGCCACTTTTACATCTAAGTTTTTAAAGAAATTTCTTTATTGCTGAGGATAAAGGGGTGCTGGAGGGTATGTATGGATGACCATTGCCTGAGGATTTTTCTATATCCTTGGGATGGGAAGAAAAGATGGTAAAGCCTGCTCAGTTCTTTGACCGCTGTTTGTCTTAGTGGCCTTTCTCTCTAGTACACACAGGCTTACCAGGCTTGGCATCTGTGGCAGGCAAGAGCAGCTCGCGGAGGTGAGAGTCCTTGACATCCTCAATCCAGCGCAAATCTAATAGCTGTAGGGAAGGGAAGTTGGCTGTGCTGAGAGCCGACACTGAGCACCAAGAGCAGCCTGTTAGGATGAGCTCCTTAAGGCCTGTTGGGAGGAGAAGACACCATTAAACAGGGGAAAAGAGTACCCAACAAAGAAGCAGCTCTTCCTCAATGCTTCTAAAGGACCCAATGACTCCTTCCTTTTATTCCCACCATGGTCTTACCCTTTTCCTCCAAAACTCTGCTTTCTGGCTCCAAGATTGCATCCTGTCCTATACAAGGCTTCCTGTCTCACAGGCTAATCCTCTTCTTTTCTTGTCCCACAAAGCAAGATGGCTGTGTTGTTTTTGCTCTTTCCCTCAGATTCCACCCCTTCCCACTACTGAATTGACTAGCTGCAGCAAATCCAAGCTCGCAGCCACATACCATATCCCTGCTTCCCCTCTAGGAGTTGAGGATGCAAGTGGAAGAAATCACTATCCCTTATAAAACCTTCCCTGTCCATTTAGAAAAAATTCTCAATTGTGGTTTCTGCCACATGCAGAAAAGCAGCCATGTTGTCATCTATGACCACCACCACCCAAACTGGGGCATCCAGGGTCATCACTGCAATGGAAATTAGCCTGGCACAGTCTCTTTGCTTTTTGAATCTGTTTCAAATTAAGAATTTTCTGTGCCAAGACATTCTGGCTATTTGTCCCTTGTCCTTTGCCTAAACCACTTAATCACCTTTTCCTACTTCCAGATTAATACAAACTGCAGGGTCTCCAGACCACAAAAAAACTCATTCCACAATGCCTCAATTTTAAAGGTTAAGCCAACTTCTACAAAGGAAGCAAAGCCACTGGATTCACTTTTCCTAGATAAACATACAGAGTTGAATACTCTAGAACAACTTTTAGAATTTACATTTCTTTACTCAAACCATCCTTGTTCTGAGTGGAATTCAAAATGTTGAAATCTGGTGAGATTTGACTTGTCAAATGTGATTTTGACATTTTTTTTAATGAGTTGGTGCTCATCTCTGAGTGGCATTTGAGAGTTTTGTAGAAGCTGTATTGTCAAACCTTTGAACAACTGAATTTGTAAATAAAATATCAGTGCTCCAAATAATAAAGTACTGGCTACCACCATTCCTCCCTCCTAAGCCCCCTCCTCATTCATCCTCCAAATACCTTGCAACCTGTTCAAGAGCCACATTAGCTGCTTCTTGGAGATGTTGGTCCAGCTCAGATCAAGACTGGCTGGTTGTCGCCGGATGATTCCACTCAGCATGGAGGGAGTGATAGATTTCCGATGGCTCAAGTCAATGTGTGTCCAAAGCCGCTTGTCACAGCACCTGATAGGAGTGAAGACCAGCCAAAAGGAGACAATGGTCACTGAATCCCATCACGGAATGGGCTTTTTCTGCAGTAGCCCCTGCTGTGTGGAATCTCGTCCCCTGGGAGATTGGAAGGGTCTCTACCTGTTGGCCTTTTGTAAGGCTTTAAAAACTTGGCTGTTCCCAAGCCTGGGACAGAGAATGTGTTAAGTGCCTTGTTTCTTGGCTTTACTGTTAACTGGTTAACTATCTTGATTGCTGTGTATATTTATTATAGATGTTTTTATTGTTTTAATTTTTTTATAGTTTTGGAATTGAAAGCCATCCAGAATCATTGATTGAAATGGTCAGCTATAGAAATTGAACAAATGAATAGACTTGGAAAGAATTAGTTCTAATTTCTCAGAGCAGGAATCCAAATGAAAGCATTCAAGAATGAATGAATGAAGAAATAGTGTTGGGAAAAAAATATTTTTAATTTCTCAGTGCAGGAATTCAAATGAAAACATCCCAGACAGATGGTTGTCCAGCCTCCACTTGAATGCATGCATTGAAGGTTGCCTACCACTTCTGTGGGTAGCTGCTTCTATTGCTGAACTGCTTTTATTGTTTGGAATTTGTTCTAGCAATTAATTGAAATCTGCCTTCTTATAACTTAAATCCATTATTCTGTGTCCTATAATCTGGAAGGTTTTGACTTTCTTTTACATGACATCTTTTCAGGTACTTGGAAGAAAACTATTTTTAGTATTGTTAGTGGTCACCTAAATCTAATAAAATATATAAAATAAATGAATAATCCATGAAAAATAAATCAAAATTAACTTTAGTCCTGGCCTCACCTGCTACTGGGGAGTGTGGTCTCTGATATGCTACTCAAAATCCAGATAGAACCATCTGCATAAAAGTTATGTGTCCCTCAATTAAAGCTTTGATTCACTGATAGTTATATTCTGCAGAAGCACAACATTATTTGGAAGCAGATCCATAAATGATTGCATTGATCCATATACAACCATTTTCATCCTACAGCCTCTTCTCCCCTATTAATCTAACCACAGAGCTTGTCACATGCCCTCAATTATTTCTCTAGATTTCCATGTTGCTCTCTGCTTGCCTGTTCACTCGCTCACTCACCAACGGCTCCATGTCCGGCACACCCTCATGCAAACACATAGCTCCCGATAGCTGAGGTATTGGAAGACGGCCAACCAAATGTCCCGCTGCATGATGTGGTCAGAGCCGCTGTCCAAGGGCAGGGAGTCAGGTTCAGGGCTGTCTGGTGGAGGCCGGATCACGTGCCTCTCCAGCTGCAGCAGAGGCTTGGGAGGGGACGGCACCAAAGGCCAGTTAAGAAATTGAGTCCGGGCTACCATGCGGAGCCCCGTCTGTCCAGCAGGCCGGCTGGCCTTCCGGCCCCCCACCTGCTGCTTGGCCCGTTCACTTCCCCGGCTGGACGGGCGATGATTGTTCTCTTTCTCCTGAGAGTTCCCCCGAGGTTTTGGCTGCTTGCCGTTACGTGTTGTCTCCGAGCCACCGTTGCGTTGGCCACCCTCCTCTTCATCGTCATCCTCCTCCTCCTCTTCTTCACTGGCACTGAAGCCCAGGGCAGCCAAGCGCTGGGAACGGGTGGCCGGGGAGTTGGCTCGGCTTGACACCCCTCCACTAGAACCATCGGAGCCCCGTGAATCCGTGTCAGAGTCCGAGTCCGAACTGGAACTGGAACTACTGCTGTTCTTTACTCGCTCCAGCATCTGGCACATCTGCTTGAAGCGCTCCAGCTTCTCCCTCTGATGGGACTTGTCTGTCTGGGCAGAGGGCTCCAAAGGCCCGGGAGGTCCCTTTGGTTTCTGGCAGGAAAAGGAAGGAGTTGTGGTCAAAGGCTTCACAGTCTAAGAACTGCTTCATCTGGCCTTTTCCAATCTTATGTCCTCCTTGCGGCTGACAGGATCTCTGGCTATCCTCAACTAATACAGCCACAGCCATATTGGTGGGGGGAAGAGGGAGGAAGGACAGCACCAGGGTGGGGAAGCAATTTGTAATGTTGTGAATCTTCCTTCTGAAAATTTGTGTCCTAAAGTGAACACCAAGATTAAAACTAGAAATGTGGACTCTTAAGATGAAATATTTTTAGGATCCCTGACCCTTTATTTGTTCATATAAATCACATGCCCTTCCCAGAAAAACATGAAAAAGGCAATACTACTGCACTCCAACTAAGCCTCATCCACACTGACTTTGATTTATATGTTGATCAAACAGCCAGGTATCAATGTATTCTATAAATACAAATTTCCAGGATGAGAAGATGGCACCCTTTGGTCACCTTTCTCAATATGCCAGTCACAGTTCATGCCTAGATAATGTTTAGAATAGGTTACTTCAAATGTGCTGTCTATGGGATTGCCAGGCAAAAAACATTTTGAAATTCTGACTGGTCAGAATACACAGCAACTTCTCCCTTGGATGTTAGCTGTTCATGTGTCTGGATGCAAAAAATGTTACTTTAAATGTATGAAGGTCTCAACAGCCTGGAATCCCTGCAATGGGAAGAGGCCTTATGAACCTACCTAACAGTTAAATTCTTTGGTAGAGAATCCCGCCCTTATCAGTACGGGGAACATATGGTTGAAAGATAAAATAAAGGTAACCTTGAAAACAACAGAACTGCCTGGAACTCACCAGAGCTCATCTTTTAAAAGCAGCAGGCAACTGTTAAAACCAAGAGCAGACATGAAGGCCATGAATTAGGGGTTTTAAAAATGTTTTCTGTTATTGCCTGCCTGAAGGATATTTGTCATGGTAGAAACTATAAATAAAAAACAGGTAAAAGATCAAGCTGTTCTCCTGCAGACTAAAATTTGTATTTTTGTATAAAACAATAAAACAATCAATAAAATTGATTGTTGTACACTGCTCAGAGTCACTTTCCATGAGGTGGGTAGCCAGATAAATTTGATTAATAAATAAAAAATAAAAACGCTTATACCCATTGTGGCCGTTAAAAAAGAGAGCATATCCTTCCTGTCTGATGCATCTGTGCCCACTTGAGATCATTAAGAGGGATGCTAGCAAGAGCCTGAGAAATGGGCTCATCCCAGCATCAAATCTTCCCATTTCCACACTGGCTAGTGTTACAAATGGCCCATCTTATGCCATTACAGTTCCCTCTAGCAGCCCAAGAAAAAGTGCGAGTAGAGCATGAAAAACCAACCCCTCGCTGAAACTGTCTATGCCACAGATACACGTCTGAATCAATGGTCTAGCTTAGAATGTGGTGTGTGACAGCATGGTGGAAGCATTGGAACCAGGAGATGTGAATCTAGGATAGTTACTGCAATGCAGTCACATCCTGCATTCTTGGCAGATTGGTTTAACAAACCATAATGGGATGGGTTCTTACAACATATCAAGCAAAAAACCAGAAGTGGACAGTTGACAGCCTTCAAACCCACATATTTGTGCAATGCCCTGAAAGAGCCAGCAAATCAAACAAACAAGCAAACAAACTCTCCCAAACTTCTTTCCAAAACCAGCTCTGCCCACATAAATAACTGGATTACCCACTTTGTTTCCATCAGACACACAAATATGCACACACACCATAAGAACAAAGTGGTATCCTTCGGTCACCAAAAGATTGCTTGTCCATGCCACGAATGATAACTGACAAAACAGAACAGCTGGGTTCCCCAAGAGATTAAGCCAAAATCAAGCAATGTGACTCAACAAAGCTAAGCAGGCCTGAAAAGGAATTAGCTCCCCCTGCTTTCTAATCAAAAGCAAGGAGGCATTATAAGCTCTGGGCAGAGATTGACAACCCCTCTTATCAATTAATATTGATTATTAATCAATACTGAAAGCAAATTTCGGGGGGGGGCAAACATACACATCATGCAAAACAAGGAATAACTACAGGTAGACCAATGTCACAGAGATCCATGTGCCCCCAACACTAAAGGTTACCCAGCTTGGAAGCCAAGTTGCTATTTGCAATGGGGGAAGGGGTCAATTTGGGAGAATATTAGTGGTCTACATCTGCTATTTCCACTGTTCCTCTCCTAATCCCTGTCATCCATGAGCCCAAACTTTTCCTTTCTGGTGACAAAATGAAGCAGCTGAGCTGAATCTCAAGTCTTCAGAAGCTTTCCAGGCTAAGTCATGCTTTTAAAGTTATTAATCAATTCAATTCATTACCTCAAACCACAGTTTGCTTTTATGAACCTTTTCTGGTTGGGTTTGCATGACTTGCTGTGCCAATGCAAAATGAACTGGATTGTGGCTTAGGGCAATGTGTGAATGTAACCAACATTTCTTGCCCCAGGCTCTGACAAAGCCTTAAATAAGGGGCCTTTTCCCTCTCTCCCTCCCTGCTCACCTCTAAGTCACTGGCTGTGATCTGGCTCAGGTGAATAGATGGGTGGGAGATGGCCTCCTTCACCTCGAAGTCACCACTGCCCATGCGGCTCCAGGTCTGCATGGAGTCCAACTTGCTTCCATCAAGTGATTGCTCAGGGCCCTGAAAAAAGAAACAGATGAATGAAATTGGTTGAAAAAGACCAAGTGGAAGAATAAGCGAGGTGCCCATCAGTTTTTTACATGCAGTTGCTTTTTTAAAGAGCACTGTGTTCCATCAGACTGTTGACAAAGCTTGACATAGCAGCTGCCAAAGAGAGCTCACCCTGAAGCAATACCCAAGACTGAGATGAGGGACCCCTGATGCCCATGAGGGTTCATGAGAATTGGCAGAGATTTCAGTCGTAACTAACTAAATAGGAGGGCCTTGCGGGTGCCACGAGGGAAAATATTATTGTGGCGATGATCTGCCTGCAGAAAAGGACCATGTCGTACTGCGGCCTTTCTCAGTCTCCAGACATACATTTATTATTTATTAAATGTACTGTATATGCCTTAACTTCTGTCCTTATTATCCCCAGCAAGATCAGGCACTGAACATTGTATGAGCTGAGGAATGACATCTAGGCACATCCTGTATAGATGGTCTTGTGAGTCTCACTGGTGGAGAGTGCTAAGTGATCAGCTTGGCTCTTGGAACAGGAAGATTCTTCCCCCATTTTTCCCCCCCAGTCCTTCTTGGTATCTTATCCATGAGCCCTTCTTGCATAATGAAATCCAGACAAGTAAGAAAAGCCAAACCACTCACCTTTTTCAAATGTTTTTCCCGGGTACCTTTTAACTGGAAAAAGAAAGAAAGAAGACAGTGAGAATTCTAAACCAGAGCATGTTTTTTAAAGTAACCTGTTCCAATATCAAAAGTAAGGAATTTGGGGGTGAGAGTATTCACAAAGGCGGAGAGCCAAATTAAGTACTCATAAAGTTCAGAAATCCAGAACATTTCTCTGCTCTAAAACCCAGAGCAAGCATTTAAAGCAAAGGCAAAAAAGTATGACTTACTAATACCCCTTTTTGGGGTTCTCAGAACTTTCCCAGAATGGAAAGGGCAAAATAACCTGGAAAACTGGGGATTTTGTCCCACTATTTTTGCTGAATTGTGATCCTCAGCATGCTGCACAAAGCCCAGTACAGCTCTCAAAGTCCATAGCATTTGCACAGCCTTAATCCAGAAATTCCTACCTTTAAAGACTGGAATGGAAAGAGGTACAGTTTGTTACAGGAATATAAACTGGGATAATGCATTGTGGTAGAGGCAGAAAATCATAAGACAGGAGGAAATGTAATCCTTGGTATAGCTACGATGACTTCAGAAATCACAAAGTTTAACTTGATCATCTTTGGAAGAAGTAAATGCTGTGGTAATCCTCAATCATCCAGGAAATAAGATTATCTGGAGACTTCTACATCATAGCATCTGGATTTAGTTTTTTTGATGTTAATGAAAGCTTTCAGTCTTATCTCAAGACCATAATCAGTCTTAAGATAATACTTTTAACATATTTTTTTACTCTAGTCATTTCCCCCACCCACATGCTGGCCCTCCACCATGAAACCCTTTGGATTAAGTCTGAGTGCAAAGGAAACGTTTGGAGGGATGAGTCATTTTTACACCTACTGATTTTTATCTTTCTCTGGACATCTCAACACTGATGATAGTCTTGAGATAAGACCAAAAGCTCTCATTAATGTAAAAAAACTAAGTCCAGATGCCAATATTTAGAAGCCTCCAGTATTTGGAAAGAATGGTACAGAGACTCCAAATTAGGATCCAGCCAAGTGATCTCACTGGTATGGATCCACAACACTCCCAACATCATCTTGTGACTTGCTGGGGTCTAATAGGTGAGAACAGAAGAACTGAATAGCTAAAGTTCCCAATGTTATTTATCTACTAACAATTATTTGTATGCTGCCTAGTCAGTTTGCAATAAAAAACAAAAGCAGATATTAACAGTTAACTAACACCACAATTTTTGTTGCCCCAGACAAAAATTCTATCCACCCCCAAAAGCTTTGCAGAAAAACAGCCTTAACTGTTTTTTAAGCCTCAGTTTGAATAAAGGAAGATAATTAATTAGGGAACAACTAAAAATTGTCAATGGAAGATCCCACCAAAGTCTCCATTATAAGCCTTCTGAAGGACATTTCAAACGAAGGACATTTCAAAAGAAACTAGAGTGTCAATAACTTTTGGAAAGGGAGTGGTAAAAAAGGGACAGGATGGTACATCATTAGAAGGTGCAGGAATATTGGAGACAAAGGGACTAGACCAGGATATCCAACTTGGCAACTCTAAGATGTGTGGACTTCAACTCCCAGAATTCCTTAGTCAGATGTGAAATCCACATATCATAAAGTTGCCAAGGTTGGATATACCTGGACTAGAACAAAGTTGTGGTTCTCCAAAGCCTCACTGCAATGGCCCAGGGGCCTATCAGGTACAGATCTGATGGGTAAAAAAAAGTGGGGGCTTCTTGGCCTACATGAGAAGAGAGAGCCAAACAGACCCCCTCAAAAAAACAAAACAGAGAATTGGTGGAAAGGATTAATACAAAATGCAATTAAAGTTGCCAAACTGAGGTGGAGTGGTTTGATGTCCATGCTGGAGATCAGGTCTGTCAAACACCTTCCAAATACCTATTGTGCATTTCCTGAGATCAGCCCGCTGACCAGCATAAGAAATGGGACCTTTGGATCATCTAGAAAGTGGACTAAAGAACACTTCCTATTATCTCTATCTAGCTAACATACCTGGGCTGAATGAGGAAATGATTAGTAACAATCTCACATGTCAGAAGGGTTTTAGGCTTGCCTAACAAGGCCGTATCAAGTAGGTCAAAGCATGAGAAGGACAGACTTGGAGATACATGGATTTTAGCAGTCATAGGCTAAGCCTGTGGTTATTTACCTTCTTCTTGGGTCCTGTCTCAGGGGGTGGGAGCTCCTTCTTGCGCTTGTGAGCACCCGTCTGGACCTGACTCTCCTCAGAGGGTGGCGGGGGCAAAGGTGGCGCTGGTGGCAATTTCTTTTTGTTCTGAGCAGGCTCATCAGTCAGTTTCCACCGGACCCCTTCCTCACCATTGTCAGAACGCCGTTTCCCAGTGCCATCTCCTGAATCCTGAGGGTGAGGACAGAAGAGAGGTAGGAACAGGCTCACATACTGTGCATCGCTTCACATTTTCACACCATTTTTTGCTGAATAAGACACAACAGGATGCCTTCACCAGACAAAACCAAAGAACCATATTTATTTTTATTTCATTTATGTATATCCTGCCTTTATTATTTTTACAAATGACTCAGGGCAGTGAACATATTTAATACATCTTCCTCTTCCTATTATGTCCACAACCACAGCCCTGTGAGGTGACTTGGCTGAGAGAGAGTGACTGGCTCAAGGTCACCACACTGGTTTTCATGTCTAAAGTAGGATTAGAACTTACAACCTTTCAGTTTCTAACCATTAACCTTAACCATTAAATCAAACTGGCTCTCATATTATGGCTTAACCCAACTGTCTCAGTCAATCCTCGTCAATGCTTTCAGGATCACAAAAAAAAATCAAAGGCAGGGCAGAAAGAAACATGCCAGATAATGATTTTTCCAGACAGCACACCAAACAGAGCCAACCAAATTGTTCTGTGCAAAGGCCTTAAATAGATGGGACTATCTAAGAGGCTATCTCCATCATTATGGTAGTCCTCAACTTACAATTGTAATTGAGCCCAGAATTACAGTTGTAAATTGTGATACTTGTTAAGCAGTCATCATGTGACCAACTGGATTTCATAACATTTTTCATGGCGGTCATTAAGTGAACACAGTGGTCATTAAGAAAACCCATTGTCCACAATGGGCATTTTTTGACATAAACCATACATAAATGTTCGTTTCCAGCAAAAAATATCATAAATCATGGTCACATGTTTGCAGGATATGCAAACAAAAACAAGTACAGGCTGCTTGCCAAAGGCCCAAATCTGGTCACATCACCGCAGGCTGGGGAATCAGCCACTGGAACTTCAAATCTGGGTCGTAAGGACCTTTTTGAGGGTCCATCATAACTTTGAAAGGTTGCTTCTTGGCCGGTTGTAAGTTGAGGACTACTTGTAATAGCTAGAGAGGATTATTCTTCACAGGGAAATGACAGAAAAAGGATGTCAATCCAAAATGTGCGTGGGAATAAGAAAACACTCCAGGACACACAGATGGACCCTCCTATTTCTCCCCTCTCACTTCCCTTGTCACATGACTCTGTGGGGTTCTGCCCCACAAGTTCTTTGATACCTCCTTTCTATGATGCCCAACCACCACCAAACCACATACTTTCATTGATTTGCCTTCTCTCTTGCACTTGGGACATTCCCAACAGTTTGGAATTTCATTGTTGATGACCCCTTCTGCGATTCCCATCTGCAAAGAGAAAGACCAGTGTGGGTGAAGGGATAGGATGGGACTATCCTGGGGTGGGGAAGAGGTTGCAATGACTATGCAGTGGCTCCCGTCTCTTCCTCCCTCTTTGAGCTCCCTCACCTTCAAGCAGCCTGGATGCACAATCTCATTGCAAATGGTACACTCCATGAGTGACAGGTTGAACTTCTCTTCTTCACCCTCTACTGTGTCCTCTTTCCCGGCCTCCCCACAGACCAGGCACACGGCCGTGTGAGGTAGAACTGGCTGCAAGGAGAGAGAGGTGGGAAGTCAGCTGCAAGAAATATGAAATCAGGCCAGAGATATCTTTCTACCCCAGCAGACATTAACCACCTGTGA
>JANHZU010005677.1:62255-83412 GCA_032468055.1 Acrochordus granulatus | reverse complement strand
GATAGATAGATAGATAGATAGATAGATAGATAGATAGATAGATAGATAGATAGATAGATAGATAGATAGATAGATGTTTAATACTGGTACTTTTCGTTTTTTTCTGGGTTTTCTTATTTTGAGGTTTTGATTTTTTTCTGTTTAGGGTTTTTTAGCAGTTTATTAACCCTTTTTAAGTATTTCATGCTTTCTTGAATGTTTGTACTCTGTTTTTTGTAATCTTGCTATAAAATATAATAACACGGAAAACAAAAAAGGATTGACTCTGATTAATTCTTGGGTGAAGTTCTTACCGGGAAATTGAGAACATTCCTGTAGTTGGAGGTGATCATGGAGACAACAGACGCCTTGTCCTTATTCTGCCCCCATGGCAGCCTCTGAACGAGCCTGGCTAATCTTGAAGAGCTCAGCAGGACTGAGCCAGGTTGGCCTTAGGAGGGGAGACCCCCTTCCGGGGGGCGAGGAATCGCTTCTGCCCCTTTCAAGAAGGCTACGGGATTGCTCCCCTACCCCCTGGCCGCGTGTCTGCAAACTTTTGGCCTCCGATCTACTTTTCCTTACCTTTATTGTTTTTTACCAACAACTTAAGGGGATGAACATGATCCTCTTTCCTTCTCCTCAAATACTCCTCCCACCTCCTAATTTCCCCACAACAACAACAACCCTGTGAGGTGGGTTGGCTGAGAGAGGGAGAGACTGGCCCGAAGTCATCCACCAGGCGGGGCTGGAACTCGGAGCCCCCTGGGGAGACCCAAAGTCGCCGTGCAGCTTTCAGGCCCAGGGCGGGACTGGAACTCGGAGCCTCCTGGTTTCCAGGCTGGTGCCTTGACCACCGCCCCGAACTGGGGCATTCCTGGCAACGGGCCGGGGCTTCTACCGCCTGCAGCTGAACCGCCTTGGCTCCGGTCTGGAGGAGTGAACGAGGGTCCGGGAACGAAGCCGTCGTTGGCGGCTCCCGAGTCCTAGGGAAGCGGTGCCTGAGAATCCGAAGAGCGGCTTGGGAAAGACAAAGCTTTTGCATCGCTTGGGCGCAAAACAGCGCCTGACTTCTTTGGCATCTGCCCCAGGGGCCGGCAAAGACTTGCATCCTCTTCCGGAATGGCGATTTTCTTCCCCCCCAACCCCCATGAAGATATTTTAACACCTCCGGCGATCCCTGTCCACTGAACGGTTCGTCGGTTTGGCCAACGCGGCGACGCTCCCCAGAAGATCCAGGTCATTAATTTGGAAAGTGTGCGGAAGACTGGAAGGCAAAGCTGTACGAGGTTGCGTAACATCCTGGTCACCTATTAACTCTCAGACCAACACGGCCCGGCGTTGGGCGAAATGTCACCTTGGAGAATGTGAAGGACTTCCCGGGTCTCCTTCCAGATCCCGACCGCGACACCGAGGGGCGGCCCAGGGAGAGGGTGCTGCTCCCCTCCGGCCCCTCTCCGTCTGAAAGGAGAAGCCGAGCTTTCCCAGATGGGTCCACTGATCTCGGCCACTTGTTCCTTCTGTGGGTCTCACAGCTGCTCCCTTTTGGGCTTCTGCCCCTCCGTTGCGGTTAGCCCAAGAAACAACGACGGGGCAACGTTCAGCTTCCTTTCTCAACAAGTTTATTTTTAAAAAATCCCATCTTGCAACCCTTTCGGAGCAGGGTTTTTCCAAACTCGGCCGCTTTCGGTTGCGTGGACTTCAACTCCCAGAATTTCGGAGGTGAGCGACCCTGTTCCATCGACTTGTCTGCGTGGTCCCCGAAAGTCCAGTTTGACTCAAAGAAGATCCGATTTCGGTGAGGGTAACTCAGCCAGTTGCTGGCTGGGGGATTCTGGGAGTTGAAGTCCACACATCTTCAAGTGGCCAAGTTTGAAAAACACTGATTTAGAGCTGTATGGAATGTGGCAGGTGGGGGAGAGTTATTTTTTGTGCCTGGAAGAAGCATTAAGAGAGAAAGAACGAGAGGGAACCCAGAGAGAGGATTTTGGCTTGGCAGTTTCCAAA
This sequence comes from Acrochordus granulatus, assembly GCA_032468055.1. Taxonomy (NCBI): domain Eukaryota; kingdom Metazoa; phylum Chordata; class Lepidosauria; order Squamata; family Acrochordidae; genus Acrochordus; species Acrochordus granulatus. The sequence goes on along the minus strand of JANHZU010005677.1, from coordinate 81,429 downwards.
TCTCCATATTCTGGATGACGGATTCTTCCATTTCCGCGCAGAAGAGAAATCACGGTTAGTTGTAATCCAGCAAAATGGGAGGAAATCAGTTGGGGCAGTTTCGAAAATGGTTCCCCTTTCGTACGCTTATGGTTTCCCTCCCACTTGGAAAGAGAGCTTGTCCTCGGCTTGCATCCATTGGTTCAGAGACCGTTTCAAGTCGCAACGGCGCTGGAAGAAAAGCGAGTTCTCCATGACCGGTCCTCGCGCTTACGACCCTTGAGGCATCCTCACCGTCACAGGATCGAAACATAAAAATGAAAACCTAAAAAAAGCCGAGTAACTTCATGTTAAATGTTTGAATAATCATGGAAAGTCGGCGTTTAAGAATCTGCGACTTGTCTCCACGAGTCAGACGGCTCTCCTTCGATCTCCAGGGAAATAATCGCTTTTATTCTGTAGACTTGGTGTTCCCCTGTGATGAGCTTATGACACACATCTCGGGTATCAGTGGCTATTTTCATGTGCTTGATGTTTGTAAAGCCCGCTTCACATCGGCCACTGAACGACCAACGCGTCAAGTGGCTGGGCCTGCGTAGCACACACACACACACTCACACACAACTCGCCAGCGTTAGCCCTAACCAAGGTTAGTGTATTGCGCGAACGCATTTTGCTCGATCTTTAATTGGCCTCTTGGCACACAGCAGGAGCACAGCGCGTGTGATGCATGCCACAGTCAGGGGCGGTGCGTCGGGTACCCGCCGTGAACCGAAAAAAAGGCCGTTGCCTCCTCTCGATGCGCTCTGCGCTCACTCTTCTAAACAGCTTCCTGCGCTCGCAAACAAAGCCCAGCTTGGAAAATTCCACCCTGAAAACGAAGCCCGAAACGTTGGAGTCCCTGGTGAAGAAAAAAAACCAAGTTGGAATTCACGGGGGGGAGGGCGATCGAGGCAGTCACCCTTGCAAGATTCTTCTGATACCAGCGGGATGCGATGACGCTCGTCTGCACATCCCGTTCCCGAGGTGCATAAGTTGCCCTCAGCTCCCCGTTTCGTGGGCTGGTGACATGACACCCTTCTCACTGTGCCACTCATCGAGACCCAGGCCGGGAATTTGCCGCGGGTCATCGGAGAGCCCTTAGCAATTCATGGTCTGTGACCTCATCAGCAGATTTAATGGAGTAGAGCAGCACTGGCGGGATTAGCATATTTATGCCCTTGAGGACCATGAGCCATGACTTGGGACTCAACTTGGTATGTACCCGCCGAGGACATGTGTGTGGGTGGTTCTCGTAAGCGAGAAAGTTGGCTTTTGGTAAACCTACGCCACGAACGGGCTTCCTGCACAGGAGTCCTCGACTTACAACTGCAAACGGGACCGGAATTTCTGTCGCTGAGCAAAAACGGCCGTTAAATAAGCTGCACTCGGGGTCACCATCTTTTGTGCCGCCGTTCTTAAGCGAATCGCTGCAGCGCTTAAGTGACAAGCAAGTCGGTTCCCCCCGCTGACTTTGCTTTCGGTCTTCGCCTGGGAAGGTTGCAAGTGCTGACCGCACGACCCCGGGTTGCTGCAGCCATCATAAACACATGCCCGTTGCCAAGTGTTCTGATTCCGATCATGTGACCGTGGGGATGCTGTGACGGTGTGCGGGCACCAGTTGTGAGTCGTTTGTTTCAGCGCCGTTGCAACTTCAAATGGTCGCTGAATGAGTGATTGTAAGTTGAGGACGGCCTGGGCCAGCAGTCTTGAAGTCCCCCTGGTAAAGGGGTTCAAACTAACGGCACCCTTTCCCGAGAAGGAGACGAGAAGGGCTGCGTTGGGTCCCATCAAAGACTACCTTGTGCCTACATCCCCTTATTAGACCCCCCAAAAAAATCTATGCAGTCCTTCAAGGTCCAAAACTCCCCAGCAGTCAAGATGTTCCTGAGATGAGGAGAAGCCAGGAAAGCCCCATCGTGAGGGCTAGGGCATCTGCACTCCAAGGTCAGGATGAGAGGTGGGCTGAAAGTATTGATCCCTATGAAGAATCATTGTTATAATTTGCCTAATTAGGGGCAAGGAAAGTTGCCCAGCAGCCCACCAGCAAGGCATCTTATTCACTTAAGACGGGGAGGTGGATCCATTAGAAGGTGTCAGCCTTCCGGCAAGGGCTGGAAGGATTCGACTTTCCAGTATAAAGTGTTTTGTTTTTTTACTGGAATCCTGGAGGAAAAAAACTTTTTGTGGGGCTCGCAGCCTTGAAGCAGCAGAGGGGACACCTGTCACAGTGTTGATCCATGAAAACAACCTCTGGTATTTCCTTCCCTGGGGAATGTCTGTGGGTGTTCTCGCTCTCTCGAGCTCGAGTTCCTGGTTCCTACGGTTGCCATTCCCACGTTCTTTCCCCCCAGCAGGACGGTCTTCGGATTTTAAAGTTCGCCATTCTTCTCCCCCTAATCATTCGGAAATAACCAGACCAACGTCGAGAAGGCTATCCTAGAATGCTTTCCAGTGTGATAACCACATCATCTGGCTAACGCTGCCCGGGAATTTCTATGCAAAACAGGAGCAAACAAACATCCTCACGGTTAGAAAGTTTAAAATCCCGGAGAGATAATGGCGGCATAGAAATGTGATTAATAAATAAATAAATGCTCTCACTCTTCGGGACTTATTTCCTCCTATTTCCATTCTTCTCATCTTTCTGAGATGCTCTTTCTTGCTGCTCATCTGATATTTAATTTTAATGTGCATTGCACAATAGTAGTGCGAGATAATTTAGTAGACCGTGGGTATGCAGTGAACGTAATATAGCTTGACTTCAGCGAACGCTTGATAAAGTGCTCCGTAGCAGACTGTTTGACAAGCTAGTTCAGCGTGAGTGCTGGATGACATGACAGTGAAGCAAATATAGAGCAGACTCAGAAATCATAGCCTACAGGGCTCATGAATGAATCCTCATCCAACTGCGAGCCACAAGATTCAGTCCTGGCTCCTTTGCTTTTCAATATTTTCACTGATGGTTTGGATGAAGAGATGGAGGGAATGCTTATTAAATTTGCAGATAACAGAAGCTGAATCAGAGTCAGCAGTGTGCTGCGACTGCAAAAAAGACAAAAGGGATTTTTTAATGTGTAGTTTTCAAATTAGCCATACTTCGGAAAGCAGTGGCGAACTAGAGTTAACTAAATAAATGTACTCCAGAGAGATCCGGCGATTCTGTTCGGTTTCTCTGTTCTGTTTTGGTCAGGCTACCCCACCAGCGTCCAGTTCTTTCAGGAGAAATTGGAACGGGCTCAGAGGAGAACCACAAGGGTGATCCAAGGATTTAGAAATTAAACTTTATGAATGGAATCAGTGAAAGCAGATGGTAGTGGCGTCCTAGAAAATCCTTAGGAAAATTCTTTCCAAAAATAAAAACAATTTGAGAATGGGCGTCGCGAGCCACAGTGATGCTGTCTCCTTCTTCCAGAGATTAAGGTTGAAGGTTCTTCCTGTTTTAAGGCTGAACATACGCAGATCCCTGCCCTGAGCTGGGGTTGGTCTATATGACCTCAGAGGACCCTTCCACCTCTTATGTTGTTGTGGTTTAGTCACTAAGTCGCATCCAGCTCTTCGCGACCCCATGGACCATAGCCTGTCATGCCTCCCTGTCCTGCACTGCCTCCCAAACCCACACCCATTGCGTTGATGACGCCATCCAACCGTCTCATCCTCTGCTGTCCCTCCTCAGTCTTTCCCAGCATCCAGTCTTCTCCAATGCGTCCTCTCTGCGCATTATGTGGCCAAAGCACTTGAGCTTCAGCTTCAGCATCTATCCTTCCAATGAACAGGTCACTGATTTCCTGTAGGATTGACCGGTTTGACCTCCTTGCCGTCCAAGGGACCCTCAAGAGTCTCCTCCAGCACCACAATTCAAAGGCATCACTTCTTCGATGCTCAGCCTTCCTTACGGTCCAGCTCTCACAGCCATACATCACGACTGGGAAAACCATAGACTTGATCGCGCGGCGAGGGGATGTCTCTTCTTTTTCCACCTCTAGAGCCCAACAAAGCTTTGTTTTCCTGCTGAAGACGAATGCTGGCAGAAGACTTGCCGAGGAATCTCTAGCAAGTCTGAAGGGGATTGCTGGAAGTAGCAATTTGTGGAAAGAGTATAATGTTCATCAGAAAAATAGCAGCATTAGTACCCGAATAAATAGCCCGACGTTGCTTTGGAAGAGTTCGTGAAGTGCCAGCCAAGGCTGTGCCTGCCCGTTATGTGCCAGTTCTCCCATTAATACTCAGCTTCTCAGTGGGGTTTGCCCAGTTTCTAAGACCGGCAAATTGGGGTTTGAGGCGCCATGAGTTGATGCACAACTTTTGCTCAATTTGGGAGTAACCAGCTTCGGTTCTTGAGGGTTTCAGGGCGCAGGTTGACTTGGCCCAGGCGGTGGTCACCCATCCTCACCTCTGACCAGGTTTACCTGACGTGCACATTTGCTAGTTTCCACCTCAATGAGCGTTTTTTCTTTAATTGCAAGAGCTGTCAAAGGTGGCCGCCTCGTCTCAGGTCTCAGGAACCTCGGCACCTTTCACCAAATATGCAAAAAGGCTGCCCGTGTTGGCCACGGGAACCGATCGGAAAAAAATCTGAATCCGTTTTCTTCTGAGTCCGAGGGCAGAAATCTGCTGCGGCTTGAGTTCGAGACGCAAGCGCTGCCACGTAGCAGGGTGAGCTCGCCTCACTTGCCCCAACTCCGGACAATTTAGCCGATCAAAAGCATATAAAAAGCAAGGGGGTACCGTAAATAGGTGCTGCCTAATCCGGTGGGAAAGGTAACAGCACCCGGGCGCCTCGGCGTAGAGTCAAGCCGGCCACATGACCACGGAAGCGTCTTTGGACAAGATGACCGCCGGCCCCGAGAGTCGGACGCGACTGGCAGTAGTCTGTCCTTCTCTCATCTAGCTCGATACTCGGCAGGAGCGCTGGATCGCAGTTCTCATCCTGCCTGGCTGTTGAGCGATGGACGCTGTAGTCCTTTCTGCTTGAAGAAGAGGCGGTTGGAGAAGATGCCTCTTATTCTGGAATTCTGCAGCCTCTTCCTGCAATTTTACCTGGGAAAATTGGTTGGAGAGGCTAGGAAAAGGGGAGGGTGTTCATTATTTCCTCTTTCAAGCCCCCTTCGCGGGGGACTCCTGGTTGGCTGCAGGTCACCCCTGGGATGGTGGGTTGCGCATCAGGAGGAAAGTCAGATTCTCACGGAAGGCAAACTTTTGTTTCACCTCAGGCGTTCCCGGCTCTCCGGTTGCAGCTGGAGAACCGGAGGAAAGAGGTGTGGCTGTGGGCACAGCCCCCTTCCCACCTCTTATAAGGACCCACAAGCCCCACAGGACATTCCACCTGGTCCTGTCGGAGGACTTCAGCCACCCTGCTGCCTCCTCCCGCAAAGTCAGTCGGCTGGTCCATGGGCGCCCGGAAGGAGCTGCGGGGGGTCCCCCAGATCGGGCTCTGGGCATGGCTTCTGTGCGGTGAGTCGGCTTCTGCCCCACACGGTTGCGGGAAGAGAGGCAGGACTTTGCCAGAGCTCCCCGAAAGAGTCCGGTGGCACCTTTTGGGGCTCGCAGGCGCCTCTGAATCAAACCTGTGAAAAAGCGCTGCCGGCCTCCTCCTGAGTTTTTGGGAAGGGAGGGAGACGTCCCTACCCCGGCGACCAGGTTTTCTGCCTGTCCCAGCCTGGTTTCCGGAAGATATGATGGGCTTGCCGTTTCCGAAACGTTCATCCGGCACAAACGGACTCCCTGACCACGCTGGAGGTGGTTAGTGGATTCAAAAGAAGACCCACCTCCACCCTGTTGTGCGCCAGGCTTCGGGATTGCATCTTAATTTTTAATCTTTAGTGTTTTGTACTTCTGCTTTTATGATGGAGTGAGCTGCCCAGAGTCACCTGACAGCGAGACGGAGAGCAGATCAATGTAATACATACATACATGCATATATAGATGTATATACATACACACACACACACACGCATAAGCCTGCTTTGATCCTGCACAGAGCCAAGTGGGTCACAAAAACGGCGGTCAGTGCACATTTGCTGAAAGCAAAGGTTCGTTCCGAGCGGTCGGGTAAGTTTCAATTCCAGGCTGCCTTTCTTAGGAGAAAGCCAAAGAAGATCAGCGTTGCTAAGTGCGTGTTCATGTCCTGGTGCTTAAGAATCACAAGCAGCTTCTGTACGATGCTCGCAAATCCATTATTTCCTGCAGTTGGCACCGAAGTGCGGTTCACGCAGCGAAGTCAGACCAGGACTCAGTGGCTTCGTTTGTGCTGGGTGCTCAGCTTGGTTAGTGGTAATCTTGGTTAGTTTCTTTTCTTAGGACGTTCTGCAAAGGTTCGGGTGAGCTGTAGGGTAGAAATCCAGAAAATGTGGATGGATGTTTAGGGAGGGGCGATCTGAAGCGCTTGAGTGCCTCTGGAGAGCCCATGTGCCACTGATGGCAGCTGGACAGCAAAGCCCCTCCACTGGGCTCGGCGACTATAATGCACCAGCGCGGAAACGGACTGCTGCAGTGCGCTTCTTGCGGAGCTGCCCTTGAAGACCTCTCAGAAACTGCAAGGGGTGCAAAATGCAGCACTGTTGTGTGCGGGCAGGTGAGGTAGCGGAAGAGACAGTTTGGCCTCGTGGTGAAGACGTCAGGCTAGAAACCAGGAGGAGGCGAGTTCTAGTCCCGCCGTAGGCAGGGAAGCCGGCTGGGTGACTTTGGGCCAGTCCCTGACTCTCAGCCCAGCCCACCCGGCAGGGTTGTTGTTATGGGGAAAAGAGGAGGAGGAAGGGGTGTTCTGCATTTCGCCGCCTCCCGTGACTTATAAGAACGATAAAGGTGGGGTGCAAGTTAAGAAAGAAAAAATAAGCCATCGTACAGCGCTCCTCCTGCATTGGCTCCCGCTAGGACTCTGGGCGCGACCGAAAAAGGTGGCTCTAACCTTCAAAGCTCTCCTTGGCTTGGTTCCCACGTGACTCCAGCCTTTCCTCCTCAGTGCGGAACCGGCTGGTGTGCTGGGTGTGCACGTGGGTGTTTCTGGGGGCAGGAATCTAAGCTGAGGGATGATTAGCGAAGGAGGTTTTATCCCAGGAGGGGATTTGTTTGTGGGAAATGCGCGACAGGGTTAGGCAAAGCCAGGCAACTCGCAAGATCCATCCTGCTAGACGCCTGGCTGGCTGCCTTTCAAGCTACCAGACTTGAAAGTCAACAAGGCAAGAGTACGGGTAGTCCTCGAGTTACGACGGATCGCTTAGCAACCATTCGGAGTTACGACCTACCTGAAAAAGGGGGCTTATAACCCAGATCCTGTCACATGTCCGCACTTTGGGCACTTAGCAACAAGCCTGCGTCTTTGGCCATTTGCAGCATCCTGAGGTCACGTGACCACCTTTTACAGTGGTTTTGCTGAAAACTGGCGATTGCTTCTGGTTTTCGGCAAAACTGTGCCAGAGTGAACAATGGGTTCGCTTAATGACCGTGGATTCACTTAATGAGCCTGGTGACTTCGGAAAAAAAGAAGATTGTCAGATCAGGTCAGTCTGGTGGGTGATTTGCTTTATGACCATTACGACTTACGATTGTAACGGGAAGGCTCTATTATGGTCGTAACTCGAGGACTACTGGATGTCCCCGTTTCGAGAGTCAACAAAGCAAGGACTTTTGGGGGATAAAAGCGGTCCTGAAACCCTCCCTGAAACCGACCCTTTGAGTCGGCTTTGGATCCAGACTTGGGGGCTTCCATCCCTCCGGCTAGTGCCTGGGAGCCTCGCTGAGAAGGACGTGGGTAAGTGCGGCTGAGTGTGTGTGTGAGTGTGAGACAGCACAAATGTCTGTATATTGTAATCGGTAAAGTTTCGCTTCTACCTTATATTCACCTGGTTTCCATGCATCTCCTGGACCTCCATGTTCCGTTGACAGGTTTGAGCATGGCTGTTGATCAGAGCTGGGAGTGTGTGAATGAGCAACCGTAAGCCGACCCTGCGAGTGTGTGCAGCACCGACAAGCCGATCCAGTCCTCTTGGCCCGCTCTTCTTTTCCTCCCTCTCTCTGCATAAAAGGCTGCTCGCGTCCTCACCTCCGTCCTCCTTCCTTCCTTGGGCGTTGCTCCTGTTCAGGTGAAGCACCACGTGCAGCGGTGCAACGCAGTAAAAACTGCCTGCCAAAATTTGCAGATTTTTGCAATTTTGGCTGCAAATCATGACCTGGATTAACGAGGGTTAATCGACAGACATTTAGCAGTCGTTTTATCCAAAATAAGCGCGGTGTTTAATTTGTTTGCAAAGTCACAACAAGTTGTCCAAAGTGACTTACGGCTAATCCGTGCACTGATGACCATCGCAGCATGATGAGCATGGTCATGTGCTCAGAAGGGGGGGCGGCTTTGCAACTGATTGTATTTGTGACTGTTGCAGCATCCCAGGGTCACGTGATTGCCATTTGCGCGACCTTCCCAGCCGGCTCCCAGCAAGCAAAGTCAATAGAGGAAGCTGGCTTTGCTTAATGACCATGGGATTCATTTAACAACTGGATAGATTCGCCTGACAATCACGGCAAAAAAGGTCATAAAATAAGGCTCGACCCACTGAGCAACCACCTTGCTTAGCAATGGAAATTCTGGTCCCAAGTGTGGTCATAAGTCGAGGACTACCTGTATTCTGCATACAGGAACATATTGCATCCTGTAGACAATTAACCTTAGTTTGTTCCAACAATCCCCGTCTCCAGTTCTATAAGCAACATGCATTAGTTTTATATCCTGCCTTCCCTCCAGTGCTCCCTTGTCCCACTTCCCCACAACAACAGTCTTTTGAGGTAGGCTGGGCCAGAAGAACATGGCTGGCTCCAAATCCTTCCATGGCAAACAGTGATTCGAATCCAGGTGACCCAGAACCAGCCCAGCCCCACTGCTGACTCTTCTGCCCCCTCACCCCAGTCTCCTTTTCTCAAGGCTAAGCATTTGCCATTCCTTCAACATCTCTTTGTAGCAAGAGGAGGAAAGACAGCAGCGGGGCAGGAGAGAAAGAATAAAACATACAGGTAGTCCTCAATTTACAACCATTCATTTAGTGACTTATCAAGGCTACAACAGCCCTGAAAAAAGTGATTTACGGCCAGTCCTCACACTTAGAACATCTCAGCATCCCCATTTACAGTATCTGTCTTTGGATTTCGGCGGCATATAAATTTAATAAATAAAATAAATAAATCTGGGATCATGTGATCCCCATTTGTGACTTTCCCAGCCGGCTTCTGACAAGCAAAGTCGATGGGGGAAGCTGGATTCACTTAACGACCGTGTGTTTCACTTAACACCTGCAGCTATTCACTTAACAAAAAGTGAATAGGCAGAAAAGGTCATGAAATTGGAGGTGACTCCCTTAACAACTGCTTGGCTTAGCAGTGGAAGATGCTTGGTCCTAACGATGTCCGTAAGATGAGCACTACCTGTGCGCAGATTCGCTGCGGGGACTTAATGCTCTTGCAAGCATTAAATTCTGGGGGTTGTACGAGATCCGACGACATCCTTCAAGCAATGAATTTCCTTCTGAACTTTCAGATATTGAGCCCACCCTCCCTTCAGGGGCCCAAGCTGGCCTACAAGGCATTTCCTCCTATTTTTTTCCATTACAACAACCCTGTGGGGTAGGCTGAGCTATGTGGTCTTCCACAGTGTGGAGGGGTCTCCTGGTGCCCGTCCAGGCCTTTAATCACTCCCCACCAATGGCTCTCCCCAACGGGCTCCATATGCAATTTCACATTGACGCGGTTAAAAGAATCGGCTTGTTTCAGTCCACTTACACAAGCCAGAAACCTTGTTTGTTGCCAAAGTGTGACGCTCGTTTTATTTTATCCATCCTTTGCAGGGATTGCAACGGGAGCAGCGCTCCCAGTGACCACCAAATGGGCAGACATCAAAGACGAGTACACCATGCCAAAGCATCTTTCCACAGTGACATTCATGGACTACTTTGAGCCCACTCTGCCCACGACCACTGAGAAGGATTTTGACTTCCCACCTGAAACTAATGGGGAGAACCCCAATCCTGTTGAATGGGACACTCCTGGTCCGGGAGAAACATGGGATTCTGGGTTGGCGTCGGGCAAAGGTGATTCTGGTTCCACCACCAACACACCTGAGACGTTCCAGATGACAGAAGATCTCAAGAAAATCTCAGGAGCTCCTTTGGAGGACAAGAACAACTTGATTCAAGTCAACTCTTCAGAAGTTCAGACCCTTAAAAGAGACCCTCGTGCTGAGTCCAAGGAAACGGCCACAGCAGATACTGAAGCATCAAAGGAAACACCTGCTCCGGTTTTGGACAGTGGCCATGAAGCAACTGAGCTTATGCCGGGAACTATTCTTGCAACCAAGAAGGAAGACCTGGTAGCACCTCCCTCCAAGGAAAAGGCACAGAATACAATTTCCAATGAAAGGACTTCAGAAGGAGAGAAGCTGTTGGAGACCAGTCTTGGAGAACCAAATCTGGATGAAGAATTTCACTCCACCACATCTTCATGGGAAGAAACCGAAGACGTCACATTAGCACCACAGAAAGACACAAATGAGGTAGACACACCAGGAAACAGGGCAGCCATCCCAAGTGATGCTTCAGGCTCAGGCACAAATGGTGTAGACACCCAAACAAGCAGTGCAGCCATCCCAAGTGATGCTTCGGGCTCTGACACAAATGAGGTAGACACACCAGCCAACAGTGCAGCCAACACAAATGTTGCTTTAGGTTCTGACACAAATGAGGTAGACACACCAGCCAACAGTGCAGCCATCCCAAGGAATGCTTCGGGCTCAGACACAAATGAGCTAGACACACCAGCCGATAGTACAGCCATCCCAAGCAATGCTTCGGGCTCTGACACAAATGAGCTAGACACACCAGCCAACAGTGCAGCCATCCCAAGGAATGCTTTGGGCTCTGACCCAAATGAGGTAGACACACCAGCCAACAGTGCAGCCATCCGAACGAATGCTTCGGGCTCAGACACAAATGAGCTAGACACACCAGCCAACAGTACAGCCATCCCAAGTAATGCTTCAGGCTCAGACACAAATGAGCTAGACACACCAGCCTACAGTGCAGCCATCCCAAGGAATGCTTCGGGCTCTGACACAAATGAGCTAGACACACCAGCCAACAGTGCAGCCATCCCAAGGAATGCTTCGGGCTCTGACACAAATGAGGTAGACACACGAGCCGACAGTGCAGCCATCCGAACGAATGCTTCGGGCTCAGACACAAATGAGCTAGACACACCAGCCAACAGTGCAGCCATCCCAAGGAATGCTTCGGGGTCTGACACAAATGAGCTAGACACACCAGCCAACAGTGCAGCCCTCCCAAGTAATGCTTCGGGCTCTGATACAAATGAGGTAGACACACCAGCCAACAGTGCAGCCAACACAAATGTTGCTTTAGGTTCTGACACAAATGAGGTCGACACCCCAGCCAACAGGGCAGCCATCCCAAGTGATGCTTCGGGCTCAGGCACAAATGGTGTAAACACACCAGCCAACAGTGCAGCCATCCCAAGTGATGCTTCGGGCTCTGACACAAATGAGGTCGACACACCAGCCAACAGTGCAGCCATCCCAAGTAATGCTTTGGGCTCTGACACAAATGAGGTAGACACCCCAGCCAAAAGTGAAGCCAATGGAAATATTGCTTCAGGCTCTGACACAAATGAGGTAGACACACCAGCCAACAGTGCAGCCATCCCAAGTGTTGCTTTGGGCTCTGACACAAATGAGGTAGACACAGCAGCCAACAGTGCAGCCATCCCAAGTGAAGCTTCGGGCTTTGACACAAATGAGGTAGACATACCAGCCAACAGTGCAGCCAATGCAAATGTTGGTTTGGGCTCTGACACAAATGTGGTAAATATACCAACCAACAGGGCATCCATCCCAAGTGTTGCTTCGGGCTCTGACACAAATGAGGTAGACACACAAACCAACAGTGCAGCCAACACAAATGTTGCTTCAGATTCTGACACAAATGAGGTAGACACACCATCCAACAGTGTAGGTCACAGTGGGACAGTACTCTCACTTTCCGATACAGAGGTCTTTCCAATTTCTGGAACCTCATTGCCTGCAGGGAAATCAGAGACCTTGAATGATCAACTGTCTCCAAGTAAGCCAGTTGTAGAGAATGCACTAACATCTGGTTCCAGTTCTTCCTCAAAAGGAGAACCCACCTTTCCTTCAACATCACCTGGTGACACACTTTCTGGACTTTCAGTTTCAGAACCAGACACAACGGAACTTCCATCCAATCCATTACCTGGTTCCCAAAATTCTTCCCAACCATCGAACAAGAACAACATAGAAACAGGCTCAGGGCCTCCAGAAGATTCCCTTTCTATCAATGGAGGAGAAACCTCCTCTGCTCCATCTGTCATAAACTCTCAATCAGCTCTTTCAGGAGCCAGGGCTACCGAGGAACTGAGTATTTCTGGAGAGTTAAGCAATAGACCAACCATATCTTCTAAAGAAAAGAGTATTGGATCTACTTCGGAGTTAGCAGTTAACGAGGAATCTCTTTCAGATCGTGCTAGTACCCAAGACAAACCCAATACTTCACCTTCTGAGCAGTGGCTAAGTTCTGACAATGCAATGGAAGCCGCCTCTGCAGATGAACCAGCTGAAAAATCTGGAACAATTTCTCCCCTTATAGATACTGAGATAGAAACCAAAGACAGCACAAAGTTGGCTTCAGCAGCCAAAACACCCATAAGAGTTAGCTATGATGGTCAACTTGGAAGTGATCTTTCTGTGGGACAATCCAGAACTTCACCTGTCGGAGAAAATTTTGCTCTGGCCCCTACAGAAGATGGAGAGACTTTTGTGACAAATGGCAAACCCCCTTCAGTCCTTCCAAATGCAAAACCCTTTTCTCACTCTGATCCAGAGTCATCAGAGCTTCAGTTCAGTGCGCCCTCGGCTTCTCCAGGTTCCTCCCAACTATCTCCAGATGGTGCCTTCAAATCAGAGCCTGCAGCTCCTAAGAAGGATCAGGACTCGGAAGGCCTGGCTGGAATGACAGGGAAGGAAACATATTTGACTTCCTCAGCCACAGAGGTAAGCTCCCCAGATCCTGCAGAAACCTTTGCTTCCCCATCGGTCTCTAGAGAGGAAGCTCAACTGACATCAGGGGCAATATCTTCTGAGGATGGAAGAAAAACAGGAGCAGTGTCACAGTCAGCTTCTTCTATCAAAGGACTGGACATTTCTGTTGCTGAGCTGCCCGCTGTGGGTTCTCAGTCATCTCCAGATGGTGAAGCAGCACCTGAAACTTCCCAAGAAACACAACAATGGCAAACATATGAAGCCAGCAAGAAGGAAGCCCCGTTGGCTTCATCAGCCGCAGAGTCCCAGGCACTTGGGGCATCAGAAAGTGGTGGCTTCTCTGGAGCACCCAGCAAAGGAAGTTCTGCCCTCCCTGTTGAAGCGTCAGGAACTGCTAATTCGCCTCCAGCAACTAACAAGGGATCTCAGTCACTTCCAGAAGGTGCGGCTTCTTCTGATGGGACAGAAGATTCGGAAGACATTACAGATATGAGGGGTGACAAATCTTCCCAGGATCCATTAGACAGAGGATCACTGTCTAAAATGTCTACCAGTAAAGAGGTTACTGAAGGAAGCAGTGATGGAGCATCCTCCCTAAGTAACAAAAGGACTGAAACAGTCAGTGTGGAGTCACCAAAGACTGCAGGATCTCAGCTGTCTCCTGATGGTGCACAACCAGGAGGATCTACAGCCTCTGAAAGTCCAGAGACATCGGAAGGCCCCACCAGTGCAAATGGGAAGGAAGGATCTTTGCTCCCACCAACGACAGAGTCACGTTCAACTTCTACTAAAGAAGTGGAAACTGCCAACTCAGAATCCAGGACTAACACAGGATCCCAGCCATCCCTAACTGATGCATCAGACTCTGAGAGCGCAAAGGCAGTAGAAGATACTTCGAATCGTGAGAAGCCATTGTCTTTGGACCCATCAGCCACAGAATCACAGTCTCCAGGAATATCTGCCAGCGAAGACGTTTCTGGAGGAACTGGTCATGGGGAATCTTCTCTCCTCCCTGAAGAGTTGGAAACGACTGGCTCAGGGTCAACAAATAATGCAGAATCATCTGTAGCTGGTGGAGCCATTGAAAAGTCTGATGCTTCCCCTGGAGTAGAACAGTTAGAACGCTCCTCTCCTGTAAACGAGGAAAAGACTTCCTTAGGGTCATCAGCGACAGAGCCATCTACCGCACGAGCAGATGAAGAAGTCTCTGGAAACCTGAATGATGAAGATGGGGGGGGAGCGACCACCTCAGAGCCAGCAAACGATCCAGATGGTGCTGGACCAGATGAAGCTGCAGCTTCTGAAGGGGCAGTAATACCAGAAGCCTCGGGTGTGGGTGAGAAGAAGACAGGATCTTTGCCTGCATCTGGCGCAGAGTCACGAGCCATCTCTTCTTCCAACGAAGGAGCAGGAACTAGCAACACAGCAGAAAATACAGGACCTCAGCTACTTCCAGAGGGAGCATCAGCAGCAGGGACTCTGTCTCCTCATGGTGCGGAGATCTCGGAAGTGTCGGCTGGTGAGACTGGGGAAAAGGGATCCTTGTCTCCATCAGCGGCGGAGTCGCGAGCAGATTCATCTTCCGCTGTAGAAGTGGGAAGTGCCAACACAAAGTCACCAACTGATGTCGGATCTCAACTATCCCCAGGAGAAGAAGCCCCCGGCTCAGGGCCGTCACATAATGCAGGGTCTCAACGATCTCCAGATAGCCTAGAAGGAGCCGTAGCTTCTGAAGGAGCAGAAACGACAGAAGATCATTCAAATGCAATTGAGAAGAAACTGTCATTGGCTCCATCATCCAGGGAACCACAGTCACCTGTGAAAGCTGTCAGCAAGAAGGTTTCAGAAACACCTATTAATGGAGAATCATCCCTCTCCAGTGAAGGAAGGAAGGATGCTGCCCACATAGGAGCAGCAGGTACCCAAGGACCCGCTTCTTCCACAGGAATTGGTCCAAAAACAAAAATCACAGCGGACCAACTTGGAGAAAAATCTGATTCAATAAGTGGAGGATCTTCTGTTGATGGAGCAACGATTTCTGAATCTTCGGGAGGAACCTTGATTTCCAGCTCAGCAATTTCTCCTGATGGGAACTTGGACCCCAAAGGAGCAAGCCAGGATTTTGGTGCTCCCAATTCTTCTCAGCCACTTTCAGGTAGCAGGGTCAACTTGGCAAATTCAGGCACTACTGGAGGTGGAAAAGCTTCTGTTCCGCCTGTGAGTGGACACGGGGTCAAGCCTAGTAATAGTACTTTGGGTAGGTCGGATGTTCCAGTTCCAGGGAAGAAAGCAGGTGGAAAGTCCCTCCCAGGAACCTCTGGGGGTAGGACTGAGACCTTGGCCAGTGTTGGAGACCCTGTTCATCCTCCTCCGGCTAAAGGGACCAAACCTGCAGAAGGTCATCCATCAAGAGTGGGACCCCCATCTGCTCCGTTGTCTCCTAATAAAGGCCGGCCCTTGGCACCCTCAGATGCAGGTGCCACCAAACCAGGAAATGCTTCTGGTCAGTTGCTGAATAATTCCTCTCTTCTGAGCCAGAAGGCGGAGAAGAGATTGGCCGGCAAGGTACCCGCTAATCCAGGCTTCTTCTCCTCTGCAACCCCAACAGATGGACTCTCACCAACTGGGCTTCCCGGCAATTTTCACGGAGGAGCAGTGAAGAACGGGAAAGGTTCATCTCACCCAGCTCCACAAGGAAGAGGTGGCGTTGCCAACTCAAGCCTGGCAGCTCGGAAGGGGAGCTCCACCGCTCCTCCTGCAGGTGGATCACGACCTTCCCTCTTGGGTACAAGCGTGAGCCCAGCAAAGACGCCGCACTTGCCTTCCAGGCACACAGGGCCTCAAGTCAAAGGAGGTCCCCATCTTCATCTTCCGTCCTCCAAGACTGAAGCTCCAGGAAACCCTGAACGCACGCCTCCTGGGGAACGGCCACCTTCTGGTCTTGAGTCTTCAGCGAGCGCCTCTGCTTCAGAGGAGAATGACTTGGGCTCTTCAAGTAGCTCTAACTCAGAAGAACTCCAGACTCCAGTTAAGAGTAAGACGGCTTTCGGCTTCAGCGGAACCAAAAAGGACAAGAGTAAGTCAGATGTTCGTCATGCCGCATCCAGACTTGGCCTCCAAGCGACGAAGCCCTCGCAACCCACCAGCAAAACTGCAGAGAGGAAGGTGGACTCTGATTCCAAGATTTCCAAGGGAAAGATGAAAGCACGGGCTGCCGATGAGAATTCTGCCATCGCCGCTGATGCGCCATCAGGTGAGTTGGCGAGATACCACATCTCCTCTGCTGGGAGAGGGGCAATCTTCCCAGTCATTAAAAAACAGGGTTCCCCCCTTCCTGTAGCTTCCATGTTGTGCACACCCCATGAGGGCATCTATCTATCTGGGGGGCAAAAAAATCAAGGCGGGCGCTGCAACTTCAAAGCGGGGGGCAGAGCATGGACCACATGGTCGCCACCACCTTGAACTTTGAGGCACCTCCCTGTGCACCCTGTCGCATTTTAGCAGCAATGCAAAGAATGTGATGTTCATTAGAAATCCTGACTGATGAGAACTGGCCGCTTAGTAAGCTATCTCTGATGCGCAAGTCAACAAAAAAGGTCACAACATTTGTTTATTGCTCTGATGGCCGTTTTATTGTACTTGTGCCCAAACGATGCGGACACCGAAAGTGTTGAATGTGACCATGCTAACAGCGATGATGAGTTACTGCACCTCAGTATTCATCTGTGTTCCAGTTGGTGCCCCTTGTTTAAATTTAAAACATGATCCACTCAAGGCTGTAAGTCAGAAACAGCATAATGAAAACAATAATGAAAATTACTCCAACTTCTAACGTGTGTTGTTCAGGCGCAGCGGGATCCCTGTACCCCTACGGAGCCAGCGCGAATGATCACGAGTACGTTGAAAGGAAAGTGGATTTTAACTCCCCCCTGTTCAAACCTGAGATTGGAATCCCGCTTGGAGAAACACTACGCAACTCCCTTTATGTGAGTAGTTAGCAATATGAGATTAAATAGGTGGGCCAGGGCTTGATCCCTGCCCCATGTGGGGTGTTTAGAAAGGGGAATCCCCCACCTTGCTAGGAGGAAGGGTCAACTTTGTGGGATCTTTGGGGGGCAAGTGACAACATATGTGTCTGGATGTCAAGCCCCCAATAGCACGTAGCCAAGATGTAGAGGCTGGAGCGAATGGCCTTGAGGTCAGGAGGAAGAACCACTGCCAATGCAAGAGTCAGATACAGGTAGTCCTCAACTTACCACCAGTCTCTTAGTGACTGTTTGAAGTTATGACCTACATGAAAAAGAGGACTTACGACCTGGATCTGAAGTTGCAATGGTTGCTCTCCCATGGTCACATGTTCGCCTTTTGGGCACTCAGCCACACAGCAGCAACCTATGGTCATGCGACTGCATTTTATCTATTTATTCAATTTATTCAGCACCCAACTCGCAGAGCTTACAATTTTACGACGATTTTGCTGAAAACCAGCAGTTGCTTCCAGTTTTGGGCCAAACTGTGCCTATCGCGAACACTTCGTGCACGGTCCTTCCCATTCAAGCGAAAAAACAGGGAAATCGAACGGTCTTTCTAAAATAAATTGACATATATTTTCTGGTTTTAGATAATGTTATTAGAATATGTGTTTCTGTGAAGGTTTTCTTGGTTATGCTTTTGAATTTCCCTTTGAAATTTAAACAATGAAAACGTGCAACCTTACGAGCTTTCAGATTGGTGCCTTTTCCAGGTAAATATAGCACTGCTCAGAGCCGCTGGGATCGGGCGGCTTGTACATCTAATCAGTGACTATGGTTGGTCATTATTACGAACCCAGAATGGCATGTAATAATGGATGTTAAGCCGCGATGTACTATGATGTGTACGTGCCATGCCATGAAGCGTGATGGCGAATCCGCATTTCCTCCAAAAAACAAAGTCCCCGTCTGGTTGACCGCACCCGTTCATGCCTTTCTTTAGTTCACGGATAATGGGCAAATCATTTTCCCAGCCTCTGACGAGGACGTTTCCAGCTATCCCAACCCACCTTCGACTGGCTTTAATGGTCATGAGAAAGTGCCAATGGTGGCCGTGTTCTGGGACAACGCCGACTTCTCCAAAGGGTCCGGCACCATCTTCTACCAGGTAAATGCTCTTCAATACAAGTAAAATTAGTCAGTGTTTTTCAGCCTTGGTACCTGTCAGAGGTGTGGACTTCGACTCCCAGAATTCCCTTGCCAGCCATCCTGGCTGGAGAATTCTGGGAGTTGAAATCCACACCTCTTAAAGATGCCAAGGTCGAGAGACGCCGCATTAGGCATTTTGGATTCTCTTTGGCATTGTTTTCTTTGCTGGCGCGGATAGCATTTTAAATGTACACTATAAATTTATTGGTCCTCTGCTTGAGGCTGCCTCGTGGCACATTCATGCAAAGTTTGGGATGTCACACTGGCAAGGAAAAAATGATTCCGAAAACCAAATGAGATTATTGGTGAAGCTGGGAGGCAACCTCTCACACGAATGGTCTTCCTTTTTTCAATTAAGAGCGTCTTCCTCACGCGACTTCGGCAGCTGCTTTCTAAAACAAAATATTCGGAGAATCGGATTTAATTCCTATTTTTCCCCCCAAAAAACAAAGCAAACAATAGGCAGGAACACACACACATCCTAATCCCCTTTATTAGATTGCTCTCAAGCTGATCCGAAGTGTGCCTTTCTTTGAGAGGTGGTATTTTTGTCAGACGAGAGCATGCAGTCGCACAACCTGGTTAATATTAATTTGGTTGATATCTGTTTTTTGCAGCTAATAAATTCTTGGTTGGCTTACGGTCCCACGTATTTTTCCATGAAGGTGTCTTCAACCAGCCTGCCTTAACTTGCTGCCTTCCAGTCAAGTTGGACTATAAGCCACTCCAAAGGATACGATGGGTCCTGTAGTCCCATGCTTTGGGAAAGAGGCCCACATTCCGGAAAGCTATTCTAGATCCAGGGCTAGAAAGGGTGTGGGAGGTCTCCGTTGTCTTCTGCGCCATGAGCCAAGCAGGGGTGTCCAACTCCGGCAACTTGAAGATGGGTGGACTTCAACTCCCAGAATTCCTCAGCTGGCACAGC
>JANHZU010005677.1:39148-62155 GCA_032468055.1 Acrochordus granulatus | reverse complement strand
CCACCTACTTATCTATCTATCTATCTATCTATCTATCTATCTATCTATCTATCTATCTATCTATCTATCTACCTATCATCTATGTATCTATCTATCTATCCATCCATCTATCTATCATCTATCTATCTATCTATCCATCTATCATCTATCTATCTATCATCTATCTATCTATCCATCATCTATCTATCTATCCATCTGTCCACTCACTCACCCACCCACCCACCCACTTATCTATCCATCCATCCATCCATCCATCCATCCATCCATCCATCCATCCAT
Organism: Acrochordus granulatus; assembly: GCA_032468055.1. Taxonomy (NCBI): domain Eukaryota; kingdom Metazoa; phylum Chordata; class Lepidosauria; order Squamata; family Acrochordidae; genus Acrochordus; species Acrochordus granulatus. The sequence goes on along the minus strand of JANHZU010005677.1, from coordinate 61,876 downwards.
CCATCCATCCTCTATTTGTAGGGTTTATATGACTGTCTGTCTTACATAATGACTCTGGGAGGATCACATAATCCATAAGAACATTGCTAAAACCAAAGTACGCCTCCCCCAAGCAGCAGCCAAACAGCCTCCCAGCTCGACCTCCATCCTAGCCCAGGACTTGGGGGAAGAGCTGAGTCTTTGTGGCCATCTGGAAGGCTGAAAGCATAGGGGTCCCTTGGATCTCCATGGGACGCTGTTCCAGAGACTGGAGTGGCCGCCAAGAGAGCATGCTTCTGAGGTCTTATCACGTGGCCAAGTTTAAGGGAGGAGATCCGGAGTGCACCCACCCTGTTTAACATAGAAGGAAGGGCAGATACCCTCAGTAACCTGGCCCTGTGCTGTGTATGGCTTTAAGAGTCATAACCAGCATCTTGAACTGCACCTGGAAAGCAACTGGGAGCCAGTGCGGCTCGCCCAGCAATGGTGTCATTTGGATGAACCACGGAACACCCAAAATCGTGCATGCCACTGCGCTCTGAACCAGAATCCGGATGGTCTTCGAGGGTAGCCCTTGTAAGGGGCATTGCGGTTCTCCAAACAGGAGGTGACTTAGGCATGAACGTGGGCAAGGTCTCCTGGAGCACGGATGGGCAAAATTGACGCACAAGATGGAGCAGGAGCCACATGTTCAAGAGCCATTAAGGCTCGCCACGCCCACCCCGCCTTTCCCGAGATCTTGCCACAGCAATGAATTGGAGAAAGGAGACCAAGTGGAAAACAAGCAGTGGATTTGCTTTGAAATTAGGGGAAGAAGGGAAAGGGAAAGAGGCTTAGGAAGGGGTCTAAACATTGAATGGCAGCTTTCTTTTCTCCACCCTTGGCTGGAAAAATCAACCTCTGGCTGGGTCTTTGTAGATGTGTGACTTGCCCGTCTGCGACCCTAGTGATTTTTGTTGCTGATGTTGATCCTGTACAGCCATCATCCTCGTGTTCAGGTTCCTCAGAACAGCCCAAGTTCCTCTTAAGTGCCTTCACAATTTAGAATCAGAAACATTGGGAGAGAGAAAAGATTGCAGAGGCACCCACAAGTGGTTTAAAATCTGCAAGATGGTGGGTAAGAGGTTGGGACCCCACCCACCAACTTGCAGAAGTTGATGGCCCCTCCCAATAAATGCCCCTGAAGTGTTGGTTACATGAAGGTGTTTCAAGGCAGACCTGGGCAATTCTGAAGCCAAAAGCTCTCCACCTCCTACTGTGGAGACGGCCTTCTGGAATGTCGTACTAGAGATGCGTCGGACAGTTAGATGGGATCACCGAAGTCATCTAGTGCAGATCTTGTCCTGGGAGAACCCGCGAGCGCATCCCTTAACAGGCTAGTGTCTCGATGCTGTTTGAAGCCCTCCAGCAAAAGAGCATTCCTGGCTTCACGTGGCAGTCTGTTCCGTTGCCCATCATCTCCACAGCGAGGAAGCTCCTTCCAATGTGTACCCTGAACCTCCTTTCTCGGAGTTTAATGTCTTGGTTCTGGGGTCCGAGAGCAACAGAGAGCAGGTCCACTCCTCCTCCTGTGCGGCAACCCTTCAGATATCTCCCCCACCTTCTTAAGCTTAGCACCCCCAGATCTTTTAAGCGTTTCCCCAGGTGGTCTCCAGACACTTTACCATTTTTGAATCACTTTGCTTCATCTCTGGTGCCCAAAGCTGGACACAGGACACCAAGTGGGATCCGACCAGGACTGAGTAGAAAAGGATAAGAAACAGGAGGGCTGAACTGATGATATAAGGCTTATCTATAACTGATGATATAAGGCCCATATGATTTTAAAAGGGGATCAGGATCACAGGAGCCAAGAGGAGGACCTTGGGGAAGTTAAAATTGCTTTCTCCAACTCAAGACCCTCGAGATATCACATCTTCTCAATCATTTATTTGCTAGATGCCTATTTTGGGATCATATATCCCATAGCCTGGGCAAGGGCTGGGGATGGTGGATCCTGCAGTCTCAACCCATCAGAAAGGTACTCAAGGCAGAATGAAACTAACCCAAGATAAACCCATTTGTGCTCTCTCTCTGCGTTGCCTTCCAGATGTGCGTGGTTTGTGGATATACAAGCTGGCCAGCCGCGTCCGCGTGAATTACAGGCAGAGGTGCCTGGACTGGATTGGGCACGAGGGGCTTCCGTCAGCTTGGAACGAGGAGCTGCCCCCTTGCCCTTGCACACTGCAGCAGGGGATGTCGGATGACCGCTACACGAGCAGCAGAGCAGGTGCTTTGGGCTGGCGGACGGTCTCCAGCGCCTTCCCGGCCGCTGGATCCACCAAGAAAATGCTAACGCTGGACTTAAGCCAGCATTTCTTACCCAGATTCAAAGTTCCGACAGCCGGATGTCTTCACGGCCACGGAACTGCACTCAGCAACCAGAGCGCGTTTCTGGCCGTGTGCAACGTCCCACAGCTCCACGATCGGGATTTACAGCGCTCTTTTGCCAGAAATTGGTGTTTGCTTCTGGTTTCTGGCAAAGGATGCCCATTGCAGACAATGGATTCGCTTAACGACTGCTGCAAGGAAGGTCGTGAAATCTGGCGCGGTCATGTGGTGACCCGCTTAATGATTGGCCCGGCTTACGAACGCAATTCTGGGCTCGTTCTCAGTCATAAGTTAAGTACTTCCATCTGTCTGAATGCCGTCCTTATCTCTTTCTCTTCGCGTGAGCCTAATATTTGTTACCCGTGCTGGGGATTCCTCAAGATCTTGAATATTTTGCCACAAAGCGAGTGGCTGGATCTCAGGCGGTTAAGATTAATGGCCTCTTGGCTGCTTCTAAAGACTGGAATTCATGCGGTAGAGTATCTGACAGGGATATCTGCTGAGGATGGTCAAACAAGTCAAGATGGTGTCTGTAGCTGGGACATCAAAGCCCAATGCCTTTTTTAATGCGCACCGTGGGCGCGATGCATGCAGCCAAGAAGCCGGGCACCAATACAGGAGAATATTTACCTCTCGGGGTTGAATTGCGGGGTCCTCGGTGCTCTCTCAGCTGGCTGTTTTTTTGCAGACGTTTCATTACCCAACTATGGGACATTATCAGTGCTCGAAGGGAGTGAGGTTTGTTTTCTGTTTATGTACAATAACTTGCCCTGCCAGTGTTGGTGGGGGTGTGGTTTCCTCCATCTGGGCTCCTCGGTGCTCTCTGAGCTTGGTTGTTTCCTTGAAGACGTTTCATGACCCAACTAGGTAACAGCATCAGTACTAGAAGGGAGTGGGGTTTGTTCTCTGTTTATAAGAAGTAGGGTTTCAGTGGTGCAATTATGGCCAACCCCTTGATGCAACCCACCCATTTTAAATTGTTGCAGTGAGGAACAGGAGGCGGCAAATCCTGGTTTTCCTCTGTGGAATTGCACCCCTCAGAGATGAAATTAACCCCTTTGATGTCTGCAGATCGGCTGGACTCCGGCTTAACCCTGCTCTACTCCTCAAGCCCAAACAACTACGGGGCGGGGGTCCGGTGTCTCTACAACAGAAATAACCAGCTTGAAGAAGGTCGGCAGGAGAGGATCTGGAAGGGTTCAAGGAAAAACTCGCCCAACAACGGTGAGGAGCTGAGTGGATGAGGGGTGGGGGGTTTCCACAGTCGGGTTCCACGTTGTCCGCTGACCCTCATCCTGGGGAGGAATTAAAATGATGGAGAAAAGGAAATGTGGCTTAAATAAGAGATGGGCAGGGACCAAAGGATGTGTTCGTACAACACCCAAAACCTGGATACTATTTTAAGGCAGTGTTTCTCAACCTTGGGAACTTTAAGCGGTGTGGACTTCAACTCCCAGAATTGGGAGAAAGTTTAAAGTTCCCAAGGTTGGGAGACACTATTCCAAGGATTCACGTGGTACTTTGAACCCTCAGCCAACCAAATGGGATGAATCCACCTACTGAAGACTAGCCAACATTAAGTGGGCACAGTGCATTTTGAAAATGCGGTTTGACTGACCTGGATGTGACCCACTTTTGAGGTGATTCCACCACAAAGGGCAGAAAACCACATCACCAGTTAGTAACAAGTTAGGAACAATGATGGTTAAAAGGGACTGTTGGAGGCATCACCCAACGACGTAGAATTTATATCTGGTCCTGGAACAGGCTGGTTGTCCTGCATTCAGCCAGAAGCAAACGAGACAGGATAATTGTTTCTGTATGAATCCTGTCTGATAAACTATGTTTCTGGCTTAGTGTGTTGAATGAAGCAGGCCTTTATGATTTGCTCAGCAAGCCATGGTTAAAATAAACCAACATTCTATATAGCGGATGACCCAGTGCATGTCACAGCCTCAACCTAGTTATTGACTCAGTCCATTTAGTGGGAGGATGCAATGCATTGATCAATAAAAGCAAACTAAGTTATCCTGGCTTGTTCTCCTTTCCTCTTGGGATTGTCTGTAGATAAAGAACTGAAATTTCACGACTGGTGCTGTAACCAGGCTGGAAATCCCCAGTTGTGTGAAAAGTATAACCAGAAGAGACCCAAGATCAGTTGCCAGGGGTACAAGCCTCCAGTCTGGGGTGAGTATTGAATGGTTGCAAGTAGTGAAGGAGGATTTTCAGGGGAGCAGAAGCAGGAGCATCCCTGGGAGTAGGGTGGTCAAAAAAATCAAGATGGCAACCTCTGGTTGCACGATCCAAGGCTTTCCCCTTTGTGGCATTTTTCACATGAGCACATAATCCTAGAAAAGAACAAACTGATCTGCCAATAACTGCCATCTGAGCATCCCCACACATCATAATTATACATTCCCCATCCATCTATTGCACATTTCTAATATTCAGCCCTAATATTAACACCCTAATAAGAATCACCAAGTGACTTTACCTGCCTTAGTTTCTGGATTAATCCTAATATTGCTCATCAATCGGTATAGCTTTTTTTTTATCGGAAGAATCATCAGATAGGAAAAAAAAGAGGTGAGACACAGGTAGTCCTCAACTTACAACCACTTGTTTAGCGACCATTCAAACTTACACCACACTGAAAAAAGTTACTTGCGACCGATCCTTACCCTTATGTCCCTTGCAGCATCCTTGCAGTCACATGATCAAAATTCGGGAGCTTGTCAACTGGCATGTATTTACAATGGCTGCAGTGCCCCAGAGTCATGTGTTCGCCATTTGCGATCTTCCCAGCCAGCTTCCAACAAGCAAAGTCAGTGTGGGAAGCTGGATTTACTTAACCACATGATTCACTTTACAACTGCAGTGATTCACTTAACCAAGGCAAAAAAAGCTGTAAAATTGAGCACAGTTTAACAATTGCCTTGCTTAGCAATGGAAATTCTAGTCCCAACTGTGGTCATAAATCAAGGACTACCTGTAAGGTGCTGGCCGGAATAGGGTATTGAGATGTTGAATTATAATTTTTCATGTAACAGAAGGGGGGGTAAATATTTAGTTATTAAGGTGATTTGTATAACTGACTTCTCAAAACTATCAAATACCAGGCAAGTAATAAGGATAATTGTATTTTATTCATTTAATTTTAATATCATAGAAATAAGGGTTGAAATGGACCTTAGAGGTCTTCCAGCCCATTTAATCAGATAATATTTCTTTTTCTTGTTTGACTTGCTCTTTCATTCTGGTGCCCTGCCTGGCATAATTTTGGGAACACTTAAAAACCAGCCAGTCCCTTGGTACAAACAACATTGCACAACCTTCTTCAAAAAAATAACTGGAAACCATCAAACCCTATCAACTGCATTTTCTCAGGGTATCAATACCGCTTTTTAATGATCACTAAACCCTGATTTCAACGTTTCTGATTTTGCCATTTTCTTCCTTGCAGGGTGAGATGATTGTCATCGTTTTCTTCCTTTTACTCCAGTTTCAATTGAACACAGATCTGCCACCTTGATTTCCCCATCACAATTCACATGCAACCTTTTCTGCAGTTTTTGCTACTTTTACATGCTGGAACCAAACTGTCAGTTACCAAAACACACGTTTGGGCCAGCCTAGTTGACTTTGCTAAATAAAATGCCTCCAACATCTGTTGGTCTCTCTCTGACTTTATTATCCCACTTATTTGATTGCTGATGAGAACCCAGGATAGCAACATGGGGATTCTCGGACACCCTGTCTGATCCATAAATGATGCAGAGGCCAAACAAACCATGATAAATGCCCACTGAACATGGCAATTTCCAAATCAAGCCAGCAGCTGTAGCTTGTCTGCAAAGTTGTAGATCTGTTGATTATTGCTATTGATTGTGAGTTCCAAGGGAATTTTGCTTGGGCTGTAGAGTGACGTGCATGAAATTAAAATGGGTCAAAACTTAGCACATAAGGTCATATGAATGTAAGACCCTAATCGAACAACCAGTTTTATGGAGAGTAATATGGAGAGTCACGAAGCAGGAACAGGATATTTGAGAGACTGACCATTTCTTAAGAGAAAAGAGGGGTAGAAATGGAGGAGAGGAGGTCATACAAGTAGACCTCGACTTACGACCATAACTGAGTCCAGAATTACAGTCATAAGTCATGCCAGTTGTTAACATATCTCAATCGACCCAATGTTATGACTTTTTTGTGGCACTCGTTAAGCAAACGTGGCGGTCATAAAGCAAAAGTGGCAGTCATAAAGTGAACACTGTGGTCATTAAGCCGGAAAAATCATTTTTGCCGGAAACCAGAAGTAAATCGCGGTTATATGACCACAGGACGCTACAAATGACTGTAAGTGTGGGCTGATTGTCAAGTGCCCAAAAACATGACCACTGGCGGGGGTGGATGTTGGAACTTCAAATCTGGGTCGTAAGTACCGTTTTTGGGGTCCACCATACTTTCAAACGGACACTAAGCGGCCAGTCATTTAGCAAGGACCATCTGTTGTCTGAAATAGGGATCAGATCTGTAAGGAGAGGCATAACTCTCTAGTTTGTCCTTCCCTGCTAAATGTTATATTCTTGAAAAGACCAGGGGAGCTACCTATCTCTTTCCAGTGCCCCCGCACCCTCAAACTTTTAAGCTAGCTAAAGAGACACTGAGATATCATCAGAAAGAGGAAAATCTATTCCAACGATAATTTGACTTTATTTCATGATATATTTTGTTCCATGGGCTTTCCTATCTTGGAGGGCAGGACAGCAAAATCGTGCTACGTAAATAAATGCAATAATTTTACTGTAGTAAGGTCCAGGGGCAAGGTGGTTCTTTCCCCTGATTTGGAGAGGTACCAAGACGCGGCTGCCGAAAATGATAAGAGGGAACGGGAGATCTCTCCCCCGGACCCCAGTCCTTCTGACTAAGCCAGTTTTACTCTGAAATCCCATCACCAGAAGATTCAGGAGGAAAGCAAAGTTAAAGAGCTTAAGGGATTCAAGGAGAGGAGCCGGAGGAAGACCAAATACCCAGCCGAAATCCAGATGGTAGATCCTTAATGACCGACTTCTCCAAGACCGACTTCTCCAACTCATTGACGCTGCTGACCGCGCGCGTGGAAACTCAACGCAGTTTGGGGCCAGCGGTCTGAAGCATGCTGAGAAACCATACATTGGCCCAAATATCCAGCCATTTGTGGAGTTCATGGTTCAGGGCCTGGGCAACAAGAGGTAGAAACAAGGAATCAGCCTTGATGGTGGCTAGGGGATCAAGGAGGAGCTGGTTTCACTCCAAGCAAGGTAGACTAGCTTGGATGAACGAGATCCTTGACGAAGGACCGTACAAAAGTTGGGCGGTGGAACCGTAGGAACATCTGGCAGATAGGTGAAAACCATCTGCTTGGATTCAGGGGTGAAAAGGGAGTGGCCTTGAAGGACCCTTGATCACCCCCCAAAACAATCGACCACTGAAGATCGGGTTGGCTGAGGCTGTGTAAGTACATCGCACATTATGGAAAAAAATAATAATTCTGGGCCTTATGGAAGGAGAAGAGGAGATGGACAACCGATGGAGTGAGTACTAAAACCATGGAAATGCGCCCACAAGAATTGCGTGATGCTCTATTTCTCAACCTTGGCAACGTTAAGATGCGTGGACTTCAAGGCCCGGAATTCTCTGGCCAGGTTGAGAAACAGTCATTGTGGCATTATGGAACGCGACAGTACCAAATGCTAAGCATAAATGCGGTCAGGTCTTTTGTGGCTCATGTCTCATCACCATCCTCTTCCTCAAGCAATGTGTTCCTACGACAGGATGTCTCATTGAAACAACAACTCAACAACAGCAAACCAGCAAAGTTCTCCTGCACAGCAGCAACTATGGGTCTCGGCCCACACAACAGTTGAATATTACCAGCTACAATACGGAGAGATTGTGTTCACATGACCTGCTTGGTGTGATTGGTTTTATTCCTGGCTAGTTTGTGTGCTGCACATGTGTGTGCAGCATGTTATGCAAACCCATCCCATTTAATTCGGTCATAACACATGGGCTGAGTTCACACAATAGGCTGAACACTAAACCCAGGTTACCAAAAGACTGCTAATGGTTCTCCTCACATGCAATGCCCCAACTATGAAATCCCACACTCCTTCACACATGGACAGCTTGTTGTGTAATGAAACATCTACAAGCCAACGACCCAGCTCAGAAAGCACCAAGGAGTCCACAGCTCAGCCTCGAGCTACAGAAATTCTCTCCCACTGGAAGTCTGGAGCATCTTGCCCATTAACCCCGACACTTTTCTGTAGTTCCTTTGGAAACTTATCCATCTGGGAATAAGCAGGTTTGCATGCAAGCGGCTATCCAGAGCTCTTCCACTCTCGATACGGCTGGCTGAAGTTGTGGGAAATGTCAAGTCATGCAAAAGATCCGACCCAGCCGACATCGTAATGCTCCCGCACATGGCATTTCAGGTGTGGCTACGCGTCGGAGCCGTAGCTTTTACCACGCTGATCAGGTAATGGAGCGAGACCTTCCATGAGGTCTCGAGAAGAAGGGCACTCCTGAGACTTTCATTCAGGTGTGGAGGCTTCAGGATAGCGTCGAAACGTAGCTCCCTGCTCACTGTGCGTGACCGGAATGCCTTCCTCCACTACTGACAGCAAGCAAGGCCAGCGTTTTGCTTACCTGCGAGAAATGGAAGCCGGCCACAGAACTGGGAAGGTGGAGGGGGCCTGAAGGGTCACCAGATCCAACCCTCTGCGTTGTGCAGAAAAACACATTCCTGTGCAGCCTCTTCTTCGAAACTTCCACAGACGGAAAACCCAGGACCTCTATGGGTTGGTTAATCTACCGCGGGACCGATTTCCCATCAGGAGGCTCTTTTCAGAAATTAATTAAACGAAACCTTAGACGGCCACGAGCACCTGTCATATCTCCCCCTAGCTCCTCGCTGCTCCTCTTGGTTTGATTTTAAATCGGCTTAATTTTGAGGAAGGGCAAGTTACCTTTTTTTCCCCAGGGAAGCTGCTCAACTTCTGCAGATCCTGGCTATTCTGTCAAACCACCTCTCCGAAGAAGATTCGTGAAAACCTGCACTCTCCACAATCTCGGAGGCTATCAAGCATATGTTCGAGGGCTTTGTTTCCAGAGTCATAAGATTCAGCACTGGGAGTAGAGGAAAAAGGAGGGAGAAGAGGAGGAATTGTGATGGAGGAGGAGAAATAGCGGCAAGGAGAAGAAAGAGAAGCTGTGCTGGTGGAGGAGGAGGAGGCGGCTACCGACAATGTCCATGAAGAAGGTGCATTGAAATACTACCTCTGTTCACCAACACCTTGGTCCTGGGTGCCGGCACCTAATTGACCTCCACTGATCTCAAAAAGCTGAGCAAATTCAGACCAGGAAATCCTGTCAACTGAGAAGTCAAAACTAGAGTCCCCTGAGATCTCTTTGTCTCCCACCCAATGGTTTTCAGAAGGAAGTCAGAAGAGAAATCCACCAAGCGGTGAACCTCTTCCTTGGAACTTTTTCACTCACCAGCCGCGATGGCGTCGACGGTGGCTTTGTGGTTTGTCTCCTGCGCAATGATTTCTGGAAAAGAAAGCACCCAAAGCCCTTGCTAGCCGGAAAGGCCTGTCACTCCATGCATGCCGGTCCAAGTTCATGAAACGAAGGCAGACAGTAGACCCGTGTTTCTCGCCCCTAAGCCACTTTAAAACGTGTGGACTACAACTCCCGGAGTTCCCCAGCCAGCCACAGGTCACAGAGCCCACATATCATAAAGACACTGAAGTTTGACAAACGCTGCTTGAATAGCTTCGGGGGGGGGATTGCTGCTGGACCTCTTCCAGATGGGATTAAATCAGGATCAGCAGCCCTTCTGGGCGAGGGGGTGCTCTCACAGAACGGCTCCCCAAGGAAGGAGACCAGTCCTTGCCTTACCCGAAGCAGAGAGACGGAGGCTCACCCTGCCTCTCTCTCAGAGTCCACCCACGATGTTCCGAATGGTCCGTGTTCTTCACTTACCCCCGTGGGATCCAGCGCGCACGACCACCGCTACGCTTACCTAATAGTTTGACGGCTCCCTCCTGCAGAGGTTTTCGAGGGCTTTCCAGGAAAGTAAGTGCTTGCTCCACGAAGACGCTTTCTCCTTGGCCCCGGTACCGTTTCACCTAGCAGGCAAGTCCGAAAGGGAAAGAGGTTGTGAGCGACGGACTCTCTTCTTTTCTCGCTGAACAAAGCCGCAGCGGCATTCGCGCAACGTGCGTCCGCAGAGCAGAGCTTAGCCGGCGCAGCGCCGACCCTGTGCCAGCCTTCCCGGGTGGACCAGACAGGAAACGCATTCAGATGAGCGACTCCTACTTTCCTGCAAAGCTACATGGGGTGCGTCCCGCGAGTCCGAATTAGAGAGGCTCCTTCCGGCGTCTTTTTCTCTTCCCCTTCGGCAGCTGAGGGCTCGGCTGTCTCTTATCTGGTCGCTCTCGAGGCAGCACTTCCCCCCCATCTCCCCTGCCAATGCCCACCTTCCGTCACGCCTTGCTCAGTTTTCTTTGGGGGAAGTTTGCTCGATGAACTTAACCAACTTAATTCCACCGCAATCCCCGAGCATCCCCTGTGAACCCAGAAAGTCATTGATTCAGTCGCCGAGGGAAGCCCGTCAGGTGAACCCAGCAAACGGGGTCCTGGCACTACGGTGGCGGGACACCCTCCCTCGTCAGTCTGCAGAAAATCCGGGGATGGCACGGCCTTCCGCCTCGCTGCGGCCGCAGAGCAGACTCACTCACCAGACTTGTGCAGAAGTCCCAGGGCTCACTTTCAGAGATGGGAAACTGAAGGACTGATTTCAGAAACTGATCAGTTCTCCTGAGGGCCCTCCAGCATGCCTGTAGGAGAAGAAAAACCCGTAACTTTTGCCGTGGCCAAAGTCCTACAGAAGCAGGACAGGCAGACTCTGGTCAAGCAATCTAGAGGGGCTTGGGGATGATGCTCCTGGGTCCGCGGGGATCCATCTTTCTTGCACGACCTGTGTCGGGATCGTCTCGTCTGAGCCCTGCCCGCTCCAAAGCCCAGTCGGTCCTGGCATGGTCAGCGTCCTCCTTCTAACCCAGCTTTCTCTGGACCGGACCTTTCAGATGGGTCAGGAATGCAACACCCAGACTGCTTTTGCACAAACCAAGTCAAGGGAACGGCCCTCACAGACCATCTCTGTGTTCTTCTACGTCATCGATATCCAACCTTGGCAATGTGAGGATGTGTGGACTTCAACTCCCAGAAGTCCTCAGCCAGCATAGCAAAGCACAGGAATTCTGGGAGCTGAAGTCCACACAACTTAAAAGCTCCCAAGGCCGAGAAGGGTGCTCTCGAACAGGGGCGTCCAACCTTGGCAACTTTAAGATGTGTGGACTCCAACTCCCAGCATTCCTCAGCCGGCATCTGAGGAATTCTGGGAGTTGAAGTCCGCACAACGTGAACTCGCCAAGGTGGGGCACGCCTGCTTTGCCTCATCCGACAATGTTGTCCGGGATTAGGAGTATTTCCAGACTGTGGATGTTGCATTGGCAGGTTTTGCTACTGCTAAGCCGCCACGAGACTGAAAGAGGCAGCGGCGGACGGGATGCGAGAAACGAATAAGCGAAGAACCTCGATCTCTTAAAAACCCCGTTCATGCTCAGAGGTCCTACTTGGTTCACCAGAACGCTTTCATCCTGGAGGTGGATCATCAGCGGCACCAGGCTTTGGAGGGCGACGTCTCTCATCTGGTCCTTGCCTCCCTTTTTTTTTATGATATCAAAGAGGCAACAAAACGTGGAAATGGCTGCTAATCTCACTTTGTTGGAAGCCTGTGAAAGGGGAGAAGCGAGTATTACTCCGGCGAGCGCCCGGCGATCGTTGCGCGTCGGAAAACGCAAGACAAAGCTGATGCCTTTTAGGAGTGGAACTTCCACTGCTCAGCCAGGTGGTTGTTCAGCGAGTCACGCGCAATTTTACAACCTTTTCTGCCACGATCGGTAAATGAATCACCCTGGTCGTTATGTGAATCACATGGTCATTAAATGATTCTGGTTTCCCCCACGGACTCTGCTTGTCAGAAGCCGGCTTGGAAGTTTGCAAATGGAGATCATGTGACTTGGGGACGCTGTGTCATCTGTACATGTGAGGACTGGACCTAGCTTTTCCCAATGTCACCGTAACTTTCAGTGGTCACTAAACAAATGATTGTAAGTTGAGGACTACCTGGAGCCTAGGGTAGCCAAAAATCCATTTTTATTTATTTATTTATCCATTAAATTTCTAATATTTTTATTGCCCCCAATTCTGTTTGCCAGGTGGCTCTGGGTGTCGGGTGTAGGGAGAGTATTTTGCTTTCCCAAATGGACTTTTGTGAGAGATTTCAGTGCTACGTAGCAGCTCCGCAATTATCAGGCAGCAAGTAATCCTCAACTTACGACCGGTAGTTTAACAACCGTTTGAAGTTACAACAGACCCCAAAAGGTACTTAAGACCCTGTTCTGAGGTGCCGATGGCTGCCCCCCATGGTAACATGACCCCATTTTGGGTGCTCGGCAATCAGCCCGCATTTCTGACTGTGTGCAGCACTCCCACGGTCACGCGACCACGATTTACCGACATTCTTTTGCCAAAAACCGATGTATGTTTCCGGTTTTCGGCAGGAGCACTCACAGTGAGCAAGGGGCTCATTTAATGACCTCAACGTTCACTTAACGACCCCTGCAAAAAATGGCTATAAAATCAGGCCAGTCATGCGATGACCCACTTTATGACCATCAAGGCTCACAACCGTAATTAGCAGCCACCATTACAGTCCACATTTGGCTCCAGGGTAACGTACAATGATTCTATCCTCGCCATATCAAGGTGAGCGGACGTCAGCAGGTTCAGCGCAAGGACACAGCCATTCATTGTTCAAGCCGATCAGCATCGCAAGGCTTTCCGTCCGACAACTGGCAGGGCTGCTGGGATCCATCAACGTGTTTTTCCCCCTTGGCTGACATCGTTGCCCCTACCTCGAGGTTAAACTTTAACCGCTTCGGCAGGTCAGTGAATCGCGGCAAGTGTGCTTTGCTTTTTCTCAACAAGCCCCCCATCTTCTGCAGCCCTTTATAAATTATAGCAAAGAGGTTTGCGCCAAAGCTTCAGCCCGATTTATTTAGCCGTAGGTTAAAGGAAACAACCCAGAGCCTAAAGTCTGCCAGCACAGTTTCCATATTCATAATTATCGGGGAACCCTAACTGGGTGAAAGCAACAACGGGGCCATTAGCTTGGAGGGGGAACAAGTTTGTCAGCAAGTTCATGAGAAGACCCCTCCCCACACACGCAAAGTACTTTTTCCGAAAACAAAACAGGCACGTCCAACCTTGGCGACTCTAAGACGCGTGGACCTCTTACGGCAACACCCTTGCCGCGAAGCCACCTTCCCGGTGTTTTCGGCTCAGGGCCTCCTAACTCCGGACTTCAAATCCCAGAACGCCGCAACCCGCAGCGCCCCGGCTGAGAATCCCAGAGCACTTCCGACTCCCAGAGTTCTCCTCCGTGGCTGTGATGGTTGTGGACTTCTCGAGAGTTTTCCCACGTTGGAAAATAGCAGCTTAGACAATAACTTTCATCGGTTCTGCGCACAGTCAATGGAGTGTCTGATCCACAACTCCGTGTTGGGAAAGGAATCCTAAATTTACCAAATACGCAGACTTAGAAAGAGCCCCGAGTCTCTCCGAAGGACCCAACCTCTCAGCTAGTTGTGCTCAGAGACACAAGGTGTGACTTTCTTCTGTGGCCTCTAGTACACAACATACACTTACCTTCGCCTTTCCGTTGTTGGCTTATTTTTTTCTCCAATTTTTCCTACTTTTTTCTCCCCTCCTCTCCTTCCCACCTCTTTGGATTTGGGCATGGCGTGGTCAAAAAAAGTCAAGATGGTGCAATCCAGATCCACCATAGACCCCCTCTTGACTTTTTTGACCATGCGGACATCATGTCAACTCGTGTAGCTGGATGAAATTAGTGTAGAAGAATCCTAGTTGGTTCTTGTTGGGTTTGGGTGTGTGCTGCGAAGCTCATGGAAAGGGGACAGCAAAGGACGACATGAGGACAGAAGATGAAACCCATTGGAGGGTGTTCATCATGAGCTGGATGGACCCTCTCTTGATAGGAACGGGGGCTAAGAGCGAAGCAGGTCTTGTGAGTTTTGCAGAAGGATCTGGATGACCACTGTTAGAGGCTGACTCCTGGTCAGGTGACCTGGTTAGGTCCGACCTAACCAGCACCAGCGGTGGTCATCCCATTCTACGTTCAGTGGACGGGGTTCACACGATTCACTTAACCTGATGACAGACACTCAACTTCCATCCGTAACAGAGCCTGCCCGTTACAGTTGTAAGGCGTGACAATTGTAAAGCAGGTCATCTGCACGACCGACCTGATTTTACGACCTTTTTTGCAGCGGTCGTTAAACAAACGTTGTGGTCGCCAAACAAACTCATCATTCACTATGGGGTGCTTTTGCCAAAAACTAGAAGTAAATATTCCTGGTTTCTGGGCAAAAACATCATAAATTAATCATGTGACCATGGGACACTGCAGACAACCCTAAAGGCACCCAAAATGCAGTCCTGTGATGGCAGGAGGGGCAGCTGTGGGAACTTCAGAACCAGATCATAAGTACCTTTTGGGAGGGTCTGTTATGGCTTCGAACGGTTGCTAAGTGAACGGTTGTAAACCGAGGATTGCCTGTACTGAATTATCTCTCTTTTGGGCTTACGCAATAAATGGAACCATCAACTAACGTCGGCTTGGTGTAACACCCCAAACGGCACACACAAGCTAACCAATATCCTAACAAAACCGAGGTATGTGGCGTGAGCGTGGCTTCTAGGTCTCTACTGGGCCTCGTGAACTTGTTTCGTGAATCCACCAAATGGTGCAGATGAGGATAAGGAGATATGTGAAGTTCCAGCTTCAAAGATAACACAAGGACAATACTGGGGAAGGACAGGAATCTGGAACGGAACACCAGAGGAGTCTGTTGGTCTGTTTCCCCCTCTTAACCATAAAGCCTTTGGTAGATGGAGATGCCCCACTGTTGGTCCAACATACGTCATCGAAAAGAGGGAGTATTCTAGCAGCCACCTCCAGAGTGAACAGGTCCACTTCCTTTGCGGTCAAAACCTTCAGGACACGTGGAAGAAGCCTGAGGGTCTTCACGTTGATTTTTCGGTTCGCATCTTTTAACCTGGCCAAGATGTCTGGGAAGGCAGGCACTAGTTTTACCACCTGCAGGACAGGAAAGGCTGAGTCGGGAATCTGCCAGCTAACGAGGAAGTTCATGACGAGTGAAAAGACGCAGATGGACCCTGTAATGTGCCTTATCTGGAAGCTCCGGTCTGGTTAGTTTGGGGAGGCGGAATTCCAGGAATGCAAGCCAGAGATTCAAACAATCATCTGGAAAAAGGCCGCAGCAAAGCTGTTCGGTGTGGTGGTCAAGAAAATAACACAACTTTGCCCGCGGGTTTGCTAGAAGTGGAGCTCACCTCAAAAGGACTTGGGGTGGCTCACCCAAAATAGGAGCCCTTCAGGCCCATGCAAGATTCATGCCCATCAAATGTGTGTGTTGGACTCATGACCGCCGCAAAAAACAAGGACCTGGAGAATAGACCAGAATCACTCTGGGTAAGGAGAGGACGGGAGATTGCCCACATGTACTCTGAGTGCCTATTCCTCACGAGGAGACCACCGAACAGCGTTTTTTTGTGGGTTTGAGTGCTGCAAGATGATGGGATCAGCCACCTTATCCCCAGCCAAACAGTCTTTTTAAAGGACGCTAAGTTTGCGAAACTCACTTTCTAGTCACTTTCTGAAATTGCCTATAACAGTCTTAAAGCTATTTAGAGCTTCAGAACCACAAGTCTGAAAAATCATTGGATGAGGGTATCTTTAACTCCGAAATAAAAGAGTAATTAATTCCAAGCTTAAGAACTTAAAGAAATTGAAATAAACAGTGAAAAGCAAAATAAGATTTGATCTAAGAAAGTTATAAACGGATTTGGAACATTGACTTGTACTTTATAATTTTGGAATTAACTCTAAACAATAAACAGTTCCTCATGGAAAACAGACTTATTTTGGCCAGCCTGGATTTTGCAAACCTATATCTTTTGTTGTAAGTGTTGATTTTAGAAACTGGACACTAGAGGGGACTAAAGATGTTAAGCAGAAGAAAAGACGGTATTTAAGGTAGAGATGCTTTTTCTCACATTTTTCCTCTTCCTGGACTAAGGAATCTTTTTTATAGAGGTCCAGTAGATTCCCTCCTATAACCAATTTGTTCCCTACTTTGCATCCCAAGAGTCATCTGACATTTCAGCCCACCAAGACACATATCTGAATGCAGAAGACCCCATGCTCAGTGATTCCCTGACCTTGTCTTTAAAAACAGGATTTGGAACAAACTCTCTGGTTGGGTTCACACGATGCTTAAAGCAGATCTCACAAGTCTATTTGGATCTCGCTCACCTTCTGTCAGGCTCCAGAAACCAAGAAAGACATGCTAAGACTCTTCTGATCAGTTTCCTTTATTGTTCCTCACCTAAAGACCAAAATCTTGCCAAACTATAACAAATGCCTTGCACCATAAAACAGAGACTCTGGGAACTATTAGGGAAGGGCCATCTTCACCCTCTTTCGCCCACACAAACTATCTAAACCATGGTCTCTTGCTACTCGGGAATGCACTCCCTCCCATCTGGGGATCTGGACCACATTCCATCATACCTTCTCTGGATGAGTGCTGATGCTGAGCAGGCCATCCAGGGCCAGAGATCGGAGCTGAAATTGTTTTGCATTCAACTGCTTGCAGAGATACTGGATGAAGATTTCTTCAAGAGTCACATCAAGGGTTTTCAGCTGAAGCAGCTGGAACAGGAAAACCAAAGCTGACTGCCCACTTCCCCAAGATCTTGAAGGCAACCTCAAGGATGCAGCATCAAAACCCTGCATTGCCCTTTCTGCTTTCCCCCTGTTCTTCTCCTCCCATCAGACACAGCTTACCTCCACCAAAAATGTCAACACTATTACATGTACAGGATCTTCCTTGCTGTCCAAAATCTTTACAATATAGGGCAGCATCTTTTCACACTCCTCATTTCGTACTAGAGCTCTGTCATTGGAAAGGAGAAATATGGGAAGTGCAAGGAAGGGGATGTCCAGGTGAGCCGCAGGGTAGGCATCACACCTAAAGATCAGACATTACATTGATGATGTTACCTGGTTTGGTAATGAAATGTCTGCACGAAAACAACCAAGCTT
Organism: Acrochordus granulatus; assembly: GCA_032468055.1. Classification (NCBI taxonomy): domain Eukaryota; kingdom Metazoa; phylum Chordata; class Lepidosauria; order Squamata; family Acrochordidae; genus Acrochordus; species Acrochordus granulatus. The sequence goes on along the minus strand of JANHZU010005677.1, from coordinate 44,205 downwards.
AGAGAGCACCAAGGAATCAGACAGAGCTTCAATCATGCCACCATATACTATATTGAGGGGTTTTTTTGTATCTGGTGGATCCTTGTTCCCACTTCTTTACTTTCTCCCCGCAAATCTCAGGAGTGGCAGAGACTTAGGTCACCTGTTGTCAGGTGCAAAGGACCAGGACCAGTTGGTGAGATGTGAAGCTAATAGATTTATTGGTTCTGCATAATTATAAGAATTTGCCCAACTGACCATTGGACAACTGCAGCTCTAAGATAAGGTTCAACAGCCCTCAGGAGGGGCTGGGCTTATTATGCTGAGGAATGCCTAGTGACTCAAGACTGATTCCCTGCTTCACACTTCCTCCCCCTGGCTCAGCCCTTCTTTTTCCCACACCTGGAACTGTACCAGAGTTTTCCTTCTTATTCTGACATCATCCCAGAGCAAAGTCGAGATGTGCAAAATTTGTTATCCTTTGCTACCGTTAACCTGGAGGAAAGTTGGGGAAATGGAAGAACTGGGAACAGAGGCAAGGAAGAAAGAAGAGAGACAATGCAGTTCACGCCGGCTTATTTTCTGCTGCCCCCAGGATGGGAAAGAGCCCTTCAGTTTGGCAGTGGGGAATGGACCTCAGTCTTGCAGGGTGAAATCTTTCTTGATCTCCTTTTAAAACAGGGTGGCTGAGAAATAAATTCCCCCCTTGTTCCACAAAGGAAAAAGGAAAGGAAGCCTAGAAGAGAATGGAGCATAAAAGATGCTCGTGCTGGCTGGGGCATTCTGGGAATTGAAGTCCACACACCTTAAAGTTGCCAAGGTTGAAAAACGCTGCATTAGAACATTTAAAGGATCAGAATAGAATCTTATATAAAATCTCTATAAAAGACAGAAAGACACCGAGGGGATGAAGAATAAAATATCAATTAAATAAAATCACGCAGATTACCAACAGCAGCAGCACTCACAAAACTGGGCCTGTACGTGGCTATGCCCTGGACTTGCCAGCACTTGCGCCCAACGCAGGGAGGGCGATATGTTTTTCTGCTGTGACATTTGCTTAAAGCAACCTCAATAAACGGTCTTTTTGAATGACAATATTAATGTATTTAAACAAGTAAATACTTGTTTACACGCATTTAAGAACGAAAAGTTGGAGACCTACTTTGCAAAGACAGTGAGCCCCTTCTCCTGGGTGGTCAGGTGGCACAGGAGCTCGGATCCTCTCCTCTTATTCATAATCAGGGACTGGTCCCCGTCGCTCACACATCGGATGAGCGTTTGTAAAGTTTTCAGAGGTGCCCTACAAGGGGAGGAACCCCAGTCAAAGATTCCTCTTGCACCCCTTGATGCTGCTTTCTGTTGTTTTGAGCCAGCCATAGGTGCATTATCACATGTGAGAAGGGATGTTGCACGTGACATCACTGAATGCATCAGGCCATGATGGGTGTGAGGTCATCCTGGCTTCAACCAGGTTGTGAGAGGAAATGGAAGGGTGTTTAGAACAATGTTTCTCAACCTTAGTACCTTTAAGGTGTGCGCACTTCAACTCCCAGAATTCCCCAGCCAGCCATGCTAGCTAGGGAATTCTGGGAGTTGAAGTCCACGCATCTTAAAGGTGTCGTGATTAGGAAATACTGGTTTAGACATTGATCCCGCTTCTTATGCTTTACTTAATCCCCATTTATTTAATTTATATGCCCCCAAAATAAATAAAGCGACTTTTCACCCTTCTTTTTTTTAAGTCCACCAAACCGCCTTATTTATTTAACCAACTTATTTATCTAACGATGTAAAATGTAAACTGATCTTTCCCGCTGGAAAAAAATCAAAGTCGCTGTGGAACGGCTTGACATTTTCACCCTTGCCTTTTCTGGAGGCGAGAACCTGAGCGTCGGTAAAGCGATCGAAGCTCCCCCCACCCCCCCAAAAAATGTCCCCGTGCAAAGAAAGAATGGGGCACCTCAAAGGCACAGGAGCGGGGGGAATTTTCTCCTGTTCGAAACCCCTCCAGCACAGATCGATTTCTTGAGGTTTGATGTGCGCTGTGTAGGAGATCTGGCAGAGCAGAGCGATGCAGAGTGTGGGGTAGATCGCTTTCAGCACCTGCCTGCAGGCGGCAGGGGGGTGCCTCAAGATCTCGTGAAGAGCGGCTGTGGCCTGAGAGGAAGGAAGGAAGGAAGGAGAGGCTGACCCAAGCGCGAGGGAGCCCAGAGGAGGGGGCGGCATCCTCGAGTTTCTCACGGTGTGGCTCAGAGGGAGGAAGACCCCAAAGAAGCAGATGGTACCAAGAGAAGAGCTCGGGGTCGAACTGCGGGATCCTCGGTGCTCTCTGAGCTTGGTGGTTGTCTTGAAGACGTTTCACGACCCATCTCGGCGACATCACCAGTGGTGGAAGTTACGGTATATTGTAATACTATACAAGCGCTGATGATGTCACCTAGTTGGGTCATGAAACGTCTGCAAGAAAACCACCAGGCTCAGAGAGCACCAAAACCCAGATGGGCTGTGCTCCTAAGAAGATGGTTTATGGAAAGATAGATATCCTTTCTTTTGACCATGAAGAAATCCTTCGGGTCATTTTTCCCCCCCCATTCCACCTCAGACGGATGAAGCCCACGTAGGTGGTCCTCCGTCCATTTTTCCCATTTGTGCTTGAGAAGAGACTGGTGTCCCCAAGATCAGAACCTTGACAAGGTGGAACGACTGCATCTTCTTGGGCAACTCAGCTAACTGACATGACTCCTCTATTTGCGACACCGACAACATGCACCCGAGGCAGCTGCCTCACCTCACCCAACGGAAGGGCCATCGATGGAGGTCTTTAATACCGAATGCTAAGAGCGCGGTGAGGCGAAAGCAAATCCTTAGCCGCTCCTGGGCCCAATGAAACTCTAAAAACAGGGCCGAATTCTTGGTAACTTGGTGTCTGGTCACTTAGCAAGCCAACTTCGTGGCCTCCCTGTCTCTGGCCAGCTCCAAGACACTCCATACCACTGCAAGATGGCCTCTACGTCCCTCTGTTGCTCTTTGGACAGAGAGATCGATGGTGGACAAACGGCAGCCATGATGGACAGAGGGAGCAAGGAGACCCCTGGATTTTGGCCTTCAGGAGGCACCTGCCGGCCTTGCCCTGCTTCATACGTACGGCCAACGGGGCGACGATGGGCTTCATCCCAGACTTGTCCTGGTAGAAAGGCTGCTGCTGCACAGCGTCTTGTAATATGCTCAGGATCTTCTGGGAGGTTTCCGAGAAGGACATGAGCGCATTCCACATCGCCGCGGCAGTGCTGCGGGTCAGGAAAAAGGGACGTCAGACGGTCGCGCGGGTGGGGGGGCTGCGAAGTCTTGCGGGTTGCATTCGTGCCGAGGTTTTATTTCAGGTCGTCAAGCTTGGCATAAACCAGCGTTTCTCCACCTTGGCTACCTGGAGACATGCGGACTTCAGCTTGCGGGGGTCGGAGCGCACGTGTCCCCAAGTTGCGCCGTGTTGCTGGCTGGGGGGTTCCGGCAGTCGGAGCGCACACGTCCACGAGTGGCCAGGGGAGAGGGACACTGCCTGAAGTGCCAGCCGCACCGAATGCCGTCAGCAAGCGTGGCCTGCCTGGGAGACGACGACTCACCCGGAAGCAGGGCACTGGCTCCCCGCAGAACCCCTCCGGGCCCTATCCCTTCGCTCTTACCAGTCACACTGAAGGGAGCAGCTGAGGAGGGTCTTCGCCACCTCTTCGGGGTGGCTGCTGCCCACCAGCTGGAGGAGACAGAAGACTTCGTGGCGTGCGGAAGGTTCGGTGATGTGCTCCCAAGAAGCATAGATTGATTTGACGATCTTCGGTACCTGGGACGGAGGGAGGAAAGGGGAGAAGGAGAACTCTCTCCCGTGGGGGGTCCCCCTGATAAGCCATCCCCCCGTTTCCTGGCGGTTGGCTTCTCCCCGGGAATGCTGGGAATTGCAGTTCTGCTGACCCCTTTTTGTCATCAGACGCTCCTGAACTGTAGACCCCAGGCATGACATCGGCTCGGCTTATACGGAGGACACACTCTTACAGATAATCTTCGACTTACGACCACAGCTGGCACCAACATCTCCATTGCTAAGCAGGGCGGTTGTGAAATGAGCCACAGCCATTTTTTTTGCCATGATTGTTCAGCAAATCACTGCAGTTGTTAAGTGAACCATGCAGTCATTAAGTGAACCCGGCTTCCCCCGCTAACTTTGCTTATCGGAGGCCAGCTGGGAAGGTTGCAAACGGTGATCACGGGTCCCTGGGATGCTGCAACTATTGTAAATAAATACTGGTTACCAAGTGCCAGAATTTGGATCACGTGACCGTGGGTCCTTAAGTGTGAAGACCAGTCATAAGTCACTTTATTCAGTGCCGTTGTAACTTCGAACGGTCACTAAACAAATGGTTGTAAGCCAGGGACTACCTGTGTTAACTTTTCCCAATCTGCTCCCATCCAGAAGTGTCCAACGGTGAGTCTTATCCCTTCCTAGATGGCACAGCTGGGTTGGTTGCAAACTGTGAGAATGACATGCCCAAATGTACCGGAAAATTGGAGAAAACTAAGGGCTGGCAATGAAATCGGGATAGCTTTACAGAGCCTCCAGGCTCAGGCGCAGTATATCATTCAACACGGGTTGCTACAGCCTTCCAATCTTGCTCGGGTGACAGCTGGGCCGCTATGAGGAGGTAGGCGTTGTGCCGTTGTGGGAAGACCAGAAAGATGAGTTGGCTAGTCAACTAAGTCTGAAGAAGTTTGCTTCAGTTTCCGAGACAACCATTTAATTTAATCCATCGAAGTACATTCACGCTGTTCCCGCTTCCCCATTCTGTCTACTGAGTCCTCCAAGACAAAGAGTTGGGGAGAAGGAGCAGCTGCCACCATGAGCCTCTCTTGACCAATTTCTCTGTGAGCACCTGGCCGCTTAGGACACGCCTCCCAAACCCTGATTGGCTGCAGGAGCCAAGCCACTCCCATTGCTGCTTGTTTGGCCTTGATCTGTAACTACGGCTTATCGCAACTAGTCTTGTTGCTGTTCAGTCGCGCAGTCGTGTCCGACTCTTCGCGACCCC
>JANHZU010005677.1:6982-20987 GCA_032468055.1 Acrochordus granulatus | reverse complement strand
CCATGCTGGCTTTTTCCTACCGGTGGAGTATCAGGTTACACTGTAAATCTGGATTAACAGCAGGTAAATCTTGGGACTTACTTCCTGCCCAGGAAGGCATTTCAAGATAAGCAGCTGGAGGAAGTAAATGATCAGCCAGCCAAGCAAACTTGGACTGAAGGTTAACTGCTCTCCAGCCTTGTGAGTGGGAGCCAGGACAGGGCCAGCATGTCCAGGAGAGCCCCATCTGCCAACAGGTTCGGACAAGTGGACCTGTTACCTCTGCCATGCAGCCCTCTCACAGGGCATCTTCTCCCAAAGAAATCTGGAGCAGGTACAGGTGTCTGAGATAACTTGGGATAACACCAGGCATGTCACAGTATCGTCACCACGTTGTTGAAAGATGTGGCATCGAGGCTGGACATCGCGCAGCATGGCACTGACATTGCATTGCTTGCGCAATATCAGAACATCGTGTCATTGCTCCTTTCTCTTTCAGACACCCATAAAAAAAGACAGGAAAGGTCTGAAAGGGACCTCCCCTGGCTAGTCTCCAAGTTTGGCCACCAAAGCTTGATTGCGACCCATATGTTAAAAATGTTGATTGTGAGCCGCCAGGAGTCCGTTAGGAGATTGGCGGCATATAAATATGATAAAATAAATAAATATTTCATTTAGAAGAGATTCATCTCTAATATGCCACCAAATCACAGCAAAATCTGGTACAGGCAGTCCTCAACTTATGACCATTTGCTTAGCGATGGTTTGAAGTTACAACAACACTGAGCAAAGTGACTCATGACCAGTCCTTGCACTTATGAATGCTGCAGCATCCCCACAGTCGGGTGATCAAAATTTGGGTGCTTGGCAACTGGCATATACTTATGATGGTTGCAGCATCCCAACTGTCATGACATCGTCACTTGAGATCTACCCAGGGGACGTCCAACAAGCAAAGTCAAGAAGGAAGCTAGATTTGCTTCATGATCACATGATTCACTTCACACCTGCAGTGATTTGCTTAACAACCGTGGCAAAAAAGGACATAAAATTGGATGTGACTCACTTAACAACTGCATCACTTAGTGATGGAAATTCCACTCCCAGTTGTGGTTGTAAGTTGAGGACTTCCTGAATACAAGGTGCAGCTCTTGGCAATAACCATGCCAAAAAAAAATTTGCAGTAATTGTGATATTCTTTCATGGGATGTTGGTATGCAAGCAAAAAAGAGGCGACAGATAATCAGGCGGAAATACAACTGGTAACGAATGTGAGATGCCGTAATTTAATTCTCTCTAGCTGAATTCCACATTTAATGCAGGCAAGTGCAGAACTGAAAATCATACCTAAAACACCCGAAATTCTGCTCCGCATCTCCTCAAACTTTCTGCTCTTTTTCTTAAAAATAATTTTTGCAGCATTTCCACAGCTGCCTAAACTGCACAGCTTTTCATTCCAGAGACAAAATTCTTTGGCCTCTCAATCCAGTTTAGTCATGGAGGTCAGCATCTCGAATTAGTGTTATTATTCGTTTTTCAGAATTATGCATCCTGTCTTTTTTGGTGTAGGAACTCCAGGCACTCCTATTTTTTATGCACAACAATCCTGTGGGGTAGGCTGGGCTGAGGAGGACTCTCTGGCCCAAAGATAACCATGGTGGCAATGAAACTGATTAACGACGATAATGAAGAATGCGTTCAGATCCAGCGTTTCGATCTTCTAAACCTTCCTCTGCTGAGATGATAGGCCATTCAGAGCATCTATGCTTGATTTAAACTATCACATACTGAATTTAGGGAATTTTGGTGGATTTAAACACTAGCTAAGCATCAGGCTAATATATTTGCTAACCTGGTTTCATTAAAAAATTGTCAAACCAGCTCAACTTGATGCTCTTAAGATCTATTCCTGGGAATTCTGGTTCTTGAATTGCAGAGACACTGAATGGGTTCACACAAACTGCTAAACCCTAAACGCAGGACAATAGAATACAATTTCTGTGCTCGCATAAAATGCTGCATCCCAAAGAAATATTTTATATGGTAAATTAACAGAATCAGCCAGTCTTAGGCTGGCTTAAGCAGATGGCCTGGTTGACATTAAACCAAATGTTTGTTTCTCCCAAGATCTTGATCCACAAATAGCCCAGTTCAAAATCTAGTTTAGTGCCTAGCAGCCACCAGGTCGGAGAAGGAAAGTTTAATTTTTTCCTTTGGGTACAATTTGCTTGTGGAAATTTCCAGGAATGTATCTGTGGTTTTAGTATCGCATGTAGTTCAGAAATGCACCCAACGAAAGTCCCCCTCCCTCTCAAAATAAAAAATTAAACCTAGGTAGCCAAATTCTATCTTTTTCTAACACAAGTCCAACAATTTGCATCCCCTTCTGGGGAGACCCACCGCTCCAAGTAAAGGCATTCAGCAATCCGGTCCCCAAATCAAAGCATTTTTACCTTTGCATGGCCCACTGACCCAAGAGCTAACCCAGCTGGCCGAGGTCACACAACACCCATGTCCAGGTGAGACCAATCCCCAGCGGGTACAGATTTCATGCAGTCTTAACAGCAGACCATTTCTGCGTGGCTCAAGATTTGGGGTATTGTGGGAATTCATCCTTTTGGGGAATTCCCAAAGTAACATCCTGGGCAAATCCAGAAAGCATGTTAACTTAGGAAAGAGAAAGAAAGTGTCTCCTCCTCCTCTTTCTGCCCTCAAACAGTCACCCCAACCGAACCTGTCCACTGGGTGGTCACATGTCCTGGGAAACTCATCCCTGATCCTCCTCCAAGGTGGTTTCTTCCCGGTCTTCCATCTCGAACTGTCTGTCAGTGCTGGGAAAGATCAGCTGTTTATGTACTGAGCATCACTCGCAAGCAAGGCATGCGGTGATGTCAGATGGGTGGGGGCGGGCGGACACACGCAGGATCGGCATCTAACTACACCCAGTCTTTCTCTGGTTCCAATTACAAACCGCCTCCCTGCAATTAAGGACGTAGCAGTCATGGCCCGGCAGGCAGCAGCAAAGCCCATCCCTCAAGACTACCCCGGAGGTGACTAACAGCAGGCCCTGCAGAGGAGACAGCATGTGCCAGAAGGGCGCAAGGCAGGGAGGGAGGGGGCAAACGACCCGGAGTCTGCTCCCACCACACAGCCTGGGTCCAGCTTCAGCCCTCTTTTTCAACTTTTCCCCATTTTAGCGCTCTCCCTGCGGTGTGGAGCTGTCCCACCTATCAGGATGGGCGGAGGAGTTGGAATCCTTCCTATGGGGAAGGGGTGGGTTGTGGAGGGCTCCCTAAGCGGATCCAGCCAGAGAAGCTGACCCAGATGAAGTTACAAGCCAAGATCATACAACTCACCAAATCAGTGTTTGTCAAACTTGGCAACTTTAAGATGTGTGGACTTCAACTCCCAGAATTCCCCAGCCACCCCCAATCTCTTGATAGGACATGGCACTCCCAAACAAGCACGTACTGTCCTGGTTAGGGAACAGGCGGGTCCATCAACTACACAATTGTGACATATAGTGGCAAGATGGGGGGTGTTCGTCCAACACGCTTTTCGTTGCGGCAGGTAAGGCCTGACAGTTGCACATCTGCGCAGTGTGCTCAGCGTGGTTAATGTTGAATTGCTTTTAGCTATTCGTGGCCTTGACTGTTGGGATAATTGGACTGTTGGGACAGTGCAATGATTCTGCTTATGGGTCAGTGTACTTGGCCAACCTGGGAGACGCTTAAATCAGGATGCAGGTGAAGCTGGTGGTGCGAATGCAGAAGGGAGAAGATGGGGAAACTGCCTTCTGCTAGGCCGGCTGGGTGACTTCGGGCCAATCACCGCGAGACGGTGAGTTCTAGTCCCGCCTTACAGAGGAGGCCAGCCGGGCGACTGTGGGCAGCCCCCCCTCTCAGCCCGGCCCACCTCACAGGGTCATTGTCGTGGGGAAAACAGGGGGGGCGTGTTTAGTCTGTTCACTGCCCCGAGTTGTTCAGAAAAACTAAGGCTGGGAGATGAATGAAGGAATGAAGGCGCCGCCAGCTGGGATCCGGACTTGAGCTTGTGTGGAAGCAGCCGCAATGGAGGGCCCCGCTGCGTTGGCCCTGCGGAGGGTCAGCGCTGGGCCCTGAAGGGGTCGACGGGCTGCCCACTGGCCAATTCAGGCTGCTCATCTGACCGCCTCAGGCAGGCAGGAAGAGCCTCTCTCTGCCCAGCAGGAGCACTTTCATCGTGCCAAGCCAGTGCTTGGCACCTCTCCAGGGCTAGAGGCATGAGTCACAGTGACGCAAACTCCCCACCTCCACCTCTGGTTCTGCACGGAGAAGCCATCGAGGAGGACGCGATGGACGTGGCTGTGGGCTGAGCCTCCCTCATCACCCCTTCAAGCTACCCAGCATTTTCCAAAACTAACTTTTTATCTGGGAAATAAAGTTCCCCTCTTCTTCCAGATTGGCTGAGATCCCAGAATATGCTCAACTTCAAACTGGGCTCACCAAATGCACTGAATGCATTCACACAACACTTACCTGGATTAAGGAACGAACTTTCCTTCCGCACAGTACATCTAGCTCAGAATGAAGCAAACTGTCTGCGTTTTTTATGATGTTAAAAATTAACACTCATGTTGGAAGCCCTTTCTACTCTCACATGAACCCTAACCCAAGCCATACATGTGTAAACACTGCCACTAGATCTGGGTAAATGTGCTATCCGAATGTAGTCATTATCACTTGCTTAAATCTACTGGTACAACTGCACACCCGGAAAATGAATGTCCCAGGCATGGGAAAATGTGGCGGTAGAAATATCACTGGTTCAGAAGGTTTTTCATCACTGGGGGAAAGAGGTCCTTCATCCCTAACCCCTTCACGTGGGCTCATGCACCCCATCCAACCAGGTTGTTAGGAGAACTAAGGCACTGGGAGGAGGAGGAATGGCGGTGGAGGAGAAGGAATGGTAATGGAAGAGGAGGAGGAATGGTAGTGGAGAAGGAAAGATGATGATGAGTGAGGAGAAAGTGAACAAGAGAGAAAGAGAAATAGTGAGGAGGAGGAGCATCATACCATTCCTGACGTTCTCAAGAACTGGCTGCAACCCATCTGCCCTCCAAAGCACCTCCGCTGAAGAAGGTCTAACCGACCCTCCTTAGGCAGACCTTTCTAAGATCCTGCTCAACGAGTCAGGCTCCACAGGGGTCCCTCTTGCCCCTCTGAGTCCTTCAGAGATATGACGAAGGGGTGGCCAGAAAACTGCACTGCTTCCCTGAGCCGCTTCCCTGAACCGGGGTGCCCCTTGGCATGCAGCCTGGTGCCCTTGCTCGGTTCTCCTGGGAAAACAGGGCTGGTTCCCTCCTTGGCATGCAGTTCCAAGAAATGTGGGTGGCAGGGAGTGTCAGCTAAGGGGCATGCAAGTGTTTGGCTGCCAGCACTCGAAGGGACGCAAACTGGAGCAACAGCAACGGCAACAGGAGACATGTCCAGCAAAGGGACCCTGCAGGAGAACCTCAGAGAGGGAGGGACCCGTTGCAATGGCAATCCCAGGTGCTGGGTTCTCCATCTCTGATGCCCGGAAGAGAAACAAGCAGCACTTCTGAGTATCATCCAGCTATCCAGCTAGCGTCTTCCTGTTCCCTAAGAGAACCCCAAAACACTCTGGAATATCCTGACTAATCTCTGGGCGGTTTACCAAGAGGAACCCTCAGCAATCTTCTACACCAGCCTGCTTTGCAAAAGGGAGATGAAGCAAAGAGACAAAAATGTAGTCCAGAAGCAGGAACGGGAAGGAAAGAAATCCCAGGAAAAGCAAATCATCTTTTTCAATGTAAGAGGCGAAGATGATGGGACTTACAGTCCAACATCTGGAGAGGGAGGGTTAGAGATCTGGTAACCTGGTTTCGGTTGCAGGCCTGGAATTAGTGTATTTTGGGGGGGTGGCAGTTGTTGGTTTTAATTATTGCCTTTAGCCTGTGCTGTCTTGTTTCGTTTTATGCTTGCAATTGTTTTAATTACTATGCTATTTTATAAGCCATCCAGAGTCTTCTGGAAACAGGCAGCTATGTTAAGTCTAACACATAATAATAATGGTAATTTAGAATTCAGACAGACAAGCACTTGACACATAACCCTCCAATAAAAAAATAAAGTCTGGATAGAGGAGGCAGCAGAAGAGAAGAGAAAAATCACAAAACACGAACACCAGAAAACAGAAATAGAATGACTGTGGCAAAGAAAGCAAAGGCGGTACCAGTAGTAATAGGCACCTTGGGTGCAATCCCAAAACAGCTGAAGCACCATTTGAACACCATCCCAAAATACCTGGAGCGCCATATGAACACTGTCACATTGACAAAGTCACTGCCGGTCGACGGCAAAAGGCAGCTTTACTTGGAAGGCTTACATCCTGCCACAATACTTTTAGCACCAACATCGGCCTATCCCGGGTCCTTGGGAAGGACCTGATAGCTGGTCAAAAATGCCAAGTCCAGTGTAGATGTCTGGCTGACTATGCAACCAGCCACAATCATCAGAACAGCAGAAAAAGAACTGGAGAAAACCACAAAAGACAAGCATCTGCACATAGAAACAGAAGGACCGCGGCAAAAGAAAGAAAAGGTGGTACCAACAGCAATGGGGGTCTTTGTGCAATCCCAAAACAACTGGAGCACCATTTAAACACCATCGTCATTGACGAAATCCTCACTGGTCAATTGCAAAAGGCAGCATTACTCAGAACAGCTCACATCCCGCGAGGACGAGACATTTAATGCCATCAAAGAACAGCATCTGCCCATCCCGGGTCCCTGGAAAGGGGTCGAGAGGTGACAAAAGCGCCAAATCCAGTCTGAACATCTGGCTAGTGGGTGACCAATCGCAACAATTATCCTAGATTCTTGAGAAGGATGCATGTGAACAACCCCAGCCAAAGAAACGGCAGCTGTGACTTCACATTGTTGTTGTGGACAGGTAACAGCAATTATTAATTGTTAACTATGGGGTCCATCAGGAAAAAAATTACAAAACACAGGTCACAGCTGAACGCTCATGCAAAAAAAACAAAACATGTTATTGCACTAATTGTGACTGGAGCCCTCACAGCAGTAATGTAAAGGACTTCCTTAATATCTGGGAATATTGGATTTCTCAGATCTAAACCCCCTAATTTTACAAAAAAACCCACCCTGCTTGGAACTGCCTATATTCTTAGACACTACCTTAATAATTCATAGGTCCTTGACTAGGGCTTGAATTACAGGGAGTCCTTGACTTATGACCAGTTGCTTAGTGACTGTTTGAATTTATGATGGACCCCAAAAATGGGGCTTACAGTCCAGATTTGAAGTTCTGACATCCACAAACACCCCTGTGGTCACGTGACTGCATTTTGGAGCTCAGTAACTAGTCCACATTTACAGCTGTTTGCAGCACTCCATGGTCACATGTCTGCGATTTATGACATTTTTGCCAGAAGCCAAATTTCCAGTTTCTGGCAAAAATCACCACCCATACGAACAATGGTTTCACTTAACGACTGCAGGATTTGCTTAACAACTGTTGCAAAAAAAATGTAAAATCGGGTCTAGATACATGGTGATCCTGCCGGCCACACAACAGCCTAATTTTGTGCAGCTACTGTGAAAATGCAGCAACAACTAGGATAAAATCTTTTTCAGCGTTGCGTTCTTCTCATGTTACTCTCTTTGGTACTACCATACTGATCTTCAATCATAGTAAATAACCAAATTTGATTTGATTTATCCTTTTGTTACAGATTTAACAAGACAGGAACTGAGGCAGAAACCCCTGTACAACTCTATCAGGGGCTACCAGCACACAGGCATTGTTATGTTGTTATAAACATCAAACAAATAAATTAATAAAGATTTTTATATATTAGCATAGGATGCTTCTAGTTATGCTGACAACCTGGCTGGATGGAGTGCAGGACTCCTTTCCCCAATAAATACATTTTCTGACTAGAATTGAGTTTTCCCTGAAATTCAGTCCCTGGATACCATCTACTATGGTGCACAATACACAATATTATACTGGATCATTGTACACATTCTCAATCTGTTGCACAGGAGCCATTTCAAAGACACATGGCAAGCTTTGTATTTTGTGTTCAATTACCACTCACAGATTACACACACACACACTTTCTCTCTCTCTGTATGTGGACAGACTGGGACTACAACTCCCAACAGTCAGTGCCTACAAAACGAATAAGGGATGCTACGTGCATCATGTCATACCCATCACATAAATTATGTACTTGCAGGATGCCAGCATGTCACTCATACACTTTGTGTGATGATGTCATTTTGACAGCATCTTGGCTTCTATCAAATGGCTGTGTCTAGAAATGCATCAGGGTCAACCAGCCAGCAAGAAAACAAGAGAAAATCAAAGAAATCATTGCATCATCCCAAAGTCCTTAAAGAATACAAACATTAAATTCCTACTGATAAAAAATATAACAACCAGGTACAACCCCTGTATTGAAGACTGCTAATTTTTAAAAAGATTTGGCAAATAATGGAAGGCAAAGGCAAACTGACTTGATGGCTCTTTCCTAACTTATTTAATTATTGCTGGTTCATTGCTGTATTCTGCTATTAATCATTCTATGCTAGTCTTCCTTCTCATTCCCATCTTCTTTTTTCCTTTTCCTCCCTCCCTCTTTCCTTCCCATTCCCATCTCAAAGTGATCACACAACCGCAGGATGCCACAACTGTCCTACATACATGTCATTTGCCAAGCGCCCAAATTTTGATCACATGATTGACCGGGAATATGCTGCGACAGTTCTAAGTGCAAGGACTGGATATAAGTAACTTTTTCAGCACTGTTATAATTTCAAACGGTCGTACACAAACGGTTGTAAGTCGAGGACTACCTGCATTCTGCTGGTCACATGAAGGAAGACACTTAGAATGGAGTGGTCGTGAACTGCCTCACCCACTGCCCAACTGCCCTCCCATAACCTTTCAGAAGGGAGACTGGGAGGGAATTTGTTTTTCAGCACAACTGCGCCCAGCCCTCTCTCAACTATCCTGCTCATCAAAACTTCACGCAATGTTTGGATTAAAAAGCTACAAAATCAAGATCTATTTCATCTACAGCATTCCCCCAATCTACCAAGCAAGGCAGCCTGTCAAAATGTAAATAAGGATAAGCTGGCAAGACAAATTGTTCTTGATAAATCCAAGCGTGGCACGAAAAATTAAACCGTGAAAGGTTCAGAGCAGGAATCTTTTTTTCCTGCTTTTCTATTTTTTCACCCAGGACGTAACTAAAATACGGAGTCTGTTACTACAAGAGGCAGACCGCCCACTTGGATGTAATGACAGATCCATCACAGATAGGATGTGTCTGGACAGTAGATGATGGATAACATGAGTGAGAACATGCTACAATATGCATGATTTCTAGTGGCTTTTCCATAAGGATGTGCTGGGAGACTCTGAGTTCTAATTCCTGCCTTGGGCACGAAAGCCGGCTGGGTGACTTTAGGCCAGTCCTTCTCTCAGTCCAACCCACCACACAGGGTTGTTGTTGTGGGAAAACTAGAAGGAGGAAGGAACATCAGGTGTGTTTGCCACCTTGAGTTACTTACAAAAATAATAAAGGCGGGGTAAACACATTTAAAATAGAATAATAAAAAATAGTACCTGCCCTCGATGACTGTGATGATATCATTCATCTGGATAAGGAGTTTGTCTGGTTCTTCAAAATCCTGCAGAGCCCTCATGTCCGTGGGCTGGGCCTGAGAGGGGAAAAGAAGGCAAAGGTTATGGGGGACATGTCTGAACCAAGCCATATGTTTCTGCCTAAATGGCTTCCAGCTATTTTGGAGGTGAGATTCCCCAGGGAAATCTGCTTGGAAATTCATGCTGCTGCACATTCAGTTTTTCGTGGGCCCCCTTAAATTTTTGGGAGGACTCCAAGAAGAACGCCTAGTGTACTGGCATGATACTTATATATCTAGGAGTAAAGGTAGTCCTCAGCTTACAACTCTTCGTTTAGCGACCGTTCAAAGTTACAACAGCAGTGAAAAAAGTGACTTACAACTGCTCCTCGCACTTATAACCGTTGAAGCATCCCGTGGGTCACATGATCACCATTTGTGACTTCCCAGCGGGCTGCCAACAGGCAAAGTCAATGAGGAAAGCTGTATTCACTTGGCCATCCCTGCCTAGAGGAGTGCTCTGAGCCACACAATGTCAGCCTGTTGTTCTCCAGGCTTCAAAGACATTCAGGCATTTTAAGCTGGTGAGGAAATTTGGGGAAAATAATTTCTTCGATGAGCTCAGAGGCAAGCTTGCATGCCAAGACAAAAATGGGCATTTTTCTTTCTTCTCTGGGATAAACCTGCCTTGGTTCATATACTGGTGTCTACATTCCTACATTAAGCCATGATTTGAAGCAGTTTACATTGATTTCTACATGTTCATGGAATCCTTTTTTTCCTGGGTTTTGGAGATGCCCGTTTAAAGCCCAAAATGTTTGGAAGTCCAGATTAAACTCTGGAGCCATGAGTCTGACTTGCAACCACATACAAACTCTACAAAGATGGTTTATTGCTTAAAAGAAGAATGGAGGACCCAGTGCGACACTCAGCCAGCTCTTTATCCCATTTCTTGCCCTATAAAGGAAACGGGCTCCACATCTCACAGAGTTCTTTTTTGCATCAGTGCACATGCATGTCAACCTTCATCCTGGCTGCCACGAAACCATAACCATATGGTTATTGCATAACCAATATGCATGTATTTATTAAGAAAGTCTGCATGGCTGCTCAACTCACTCATGGTGGGCTTACAGAAAGAAAGTCCAAATGCAAAACCCAATAAACTCCCACCCCCATGGTGGCAACAATCAAACCAACCATTTTGATGGCTCCCTATCATCCTACGGTCCCCAGGCCTGCTGGCAACACTATGTCTTCAGGGTCTTTCAAATAAGTATCAAGGTGGTGGCCAGTCTTATCTCCATGGGGATGATGTTCCACAAGGAGGGAGCCACCACTGAGAAGGCCCCTCTTCTTGGTCCCCACTAAATGGACCTCCTTAGGAGAGGGGACCTGTAGCATCTCCTGCCTTCCCATTCTGGTGGGTCAGGTAGATGCAACTGGGAAAAGAGGATGCTTCAAATAACCCAGCCCCAAACCATGTAGGGCTTTAAAGGTGACAATCAGCACCTTGAATTGGACCAGATCAGCAACCACTGCAACTCCTGCAAGAGAGGCGACACGTGTGCAAATCCATGCACATTTTGAACCAACTGAAGCTTCCAGAGACTTTTCAAGGGCAGCCCCATGCAAAACCCACTGCAGTAGGCAAGATGGGAGGGGACTAAGGTGTGGGTGACTGTGAACAAGGCTTGTTCAATACCTCCAAGAGGAAATCCCGCAGAGCCAGAAAGGTGGGCCGATCTTCCGGTTTGTGCGCCCAGCACTGCAACATGACGTTGTAAATGTCCTGGGGACAATCTTCTGGCCGGGACAGCTGTTCGCCTTCCTTATCAATCTTGTGCAAGATCTACAAAAAGAAAGCAGAATTTTGGATACCTGGCCAAGCCTGGCCAGCAATGCTTCATTTTAAAAGGCTACCAGATCCATCCCGTGACCACTTGGGAGACCATTTGAAGGCCAGTGAGGTAGGATTCATTACTTTATGAAATGGACAGGTGCTCCAATCCGTTGCAACTGAATGGCTTACAAAACAGAACAAAAAATAACTAATATAAATATAAATCCAGGGCGAAAAAATCATGTTAAAAACTGAAATCTACTGCCTGGGGTCTACTGCCAGTTTTGAAGGATTGTTTAAACAGGGCCAAGACAGGGGTTCAAATGGGTGCCAAGCAGAAAGACGTTCCACAGGACAGGTGCCGTGACAGGAGGACTCACTTCTAGGGTCCCACCAGGTGCCATTTTTTTAAACTGATGGTTGTTGGGGTGTGCCAGCTCTGTCAGGTTATGTGGGATGGATAGAAATTACAGGGTATACATGGCCCCTCCAATAGCCAGGCCACATGCTGGCTGGGAAAATCCAGGAGGAGAAGTCCACTCAATTTAAAGTTGCTAAGGTGGAAAAAATGTGGTGTCTGAATGGGTTCAAGGGCACCCCCATAGGGTCCACAAGGTTGTGAAGGAAGCACGAGCGACTGTCTTACAGGCCTCCCTGCCACATTAGATTAATTGATGCAGCAGCCTGCTTGGCGACAACTGCAGGCCACTGCCCTGAATTCTCATTAGCAACGTGTCCTTCTAGTGCCAAAAATGATTATGTAGCTTTCTGCAGCCAGGCCTGGTGTATTGACTCAGTACAGTTACTCCTTGACTTACGACCATAACTGAGCCCAGAATTACGATCGTAAGTTGTGCGGTTGTTAAGCAAGTTGTCACATGACTGACCTGACCTTATGACATTCTGTGGTGGTCATTAAGCAAATCACCATGGTCATTAAGTGAATCTGTGGTTGTTAAGCAAAACCACTCTTTGCAACGTGCATCTGTTTGCTGGAAACCGGAAGTAAATGCTAGTTTCCAGCAAAAAAAGTCATAAACTGCAGTCACATGACTGCAGGACGCCGCAAACAGCCCTCAGCACAGGCCAGCTGCCAAGCCATCCGAACTCTGTGCCAGTCACCTTGCTGTTGGAACTCAGAATCCAGATCCTAAGTACCTTTTTGGGGTCCGTCGTTACTTTGAACCACCCCTTAAGCGAATAGTTGTAAGTCAAGGACTTCCTGTAGTGAGAAGCGGAAACCTGGAAAACAAGGGCCCCACAAAGCTTGCTTGTTGAGAGCAAAGACAATAAAGCAAGCAGCTCCTCACAGAGGCCTTAACTTTACGCCTTAACAGTAACCTTTAACTCCCAAGCAGGCATGTCCAGCCTTGGCATCTTTAAGTTGTCTGGACTTCAATTCCCAGAATTCCTCAGCCACGTCGCATCGCTGGCTGCTGAGGAATCCTGGGAATTGAAGTCTACACGTCTTAAAAGTTGCCAAGGTTAGATACCCCTGCTCCAAGGCACACTGCGCCACGCCCCCTGCTTTGTCGTACCTGACTGCCATTAAGGCCAACCCATGGCTCCTGTCCGTAAGTGAACATCTCCCACAGGGTCACGCCAAACATCCAGGTGTCGCTGGCGTGGGAGAATGTGCGGGTCTTCAGACTTTCTGGAGCACACCTGATCCGTGGAGAGAAAACAAAAGAGATGTGGTCGCGCCCTAAAGTTTGCAAGGGTGGCGCCTCTTCAACACCCAGCCGATCCTGTGCTGTGCTCCCGGGAGCCCTTCTGAAGCGCATTCACCTCTTAGTTGCACATCACTGCAGGCTATATACCTTGAGTGCTTTTCCTGGTCGTTAAGGACCCGTGGATGCATGCTCAGAATCTATGGCGAAGGCACCAGGCTAGAGGCCAGGAGACAGTGACTTCTAGTCCCACCTTAGGGAAGAAAGCTGGCTGGATAGCTTTGGGTCAGCGCCTCTCTGCCCACTCCACCTCACGGGGTTGCTGTTGTGAGGGAGCAGCATCAGCTATGTTCGCAGCCCTGAGTTACTTATAAAAATAATAAAAACAGAGTGTGCATGTGGTGCACCTAGAGAGAGAGGGAAGGAGAATCTGTCACGCTCAATTACATGTGACGCTGGAGGCACGTTGGGTTACTCAGCCCAGGTTCTGCACCCTGAATGAAGCTATGGTGGACTGCGATCCACAGCAGCTCCTTCTCGTCGGCTGAGTTCATACCACAAGTTCGGGCACATGGCGCCCTTCATTTAACTGAGTTGGAGTTGACCAGGATCTGTTTTGCAGTTGCAGGTCAGATAAGCCCAGCTTTTGATTCAGCTGATGATCAGTGCAGGGACGTGTGTCAAAAATTCAAGATGATACCTGTACTTGCATGATCAAGCCCCCCGTTTTTTACATGTGTTGCATGTATGATGCACACAAAAGAGGAGCATGGCTTTGATGTGGCAGGATGGCTGAACCTTGACCTTTCTGATTCTCCCTGCACGTATCTGTGC